>LPNX011051055.1:445860-572268 GCA_001517045.1 Pseudotsuga menziesii | reverse complement strand
TACCTGCTTCATTCGGGAGCTCACTTATCCTACCCTTGATTGCTTGTGTTTGGCTTTAGATTTTATTGGTGATTGCTCTGTGCACGTTAGCTTGCCTAGGGTTTGCATAGATAGAGAGTCTTTTATATTTTTTGAGTCATTGTGGATTCGGGTGCGGCTCCTCGTCGTTCTCGTCGTTTAGCAGGAATTCCACCTTCTACATCTCCTCCTCCTTTGGGAGAGAGAAATAGACAATCCAGGCAGACTACTTCGCACATTGATTCACACGCCATGGGAGACCACGTTGAAGGTATTCCTGAACCACCTTCTCCCATTCATGTGGAAGATGGGGAATTTACTCCTAACTATGATCCTTCACCCGACTTGACTGAGTTAGGTCCTGTGATTTCTGAGATAGGTACTTTTCATGATAGACCTACTTACTCTAGGGTTGATTCCCCATTGACACATTGCCAGTATGGAATGCCGGAAGATGATGAGACTCATTTTGAACCCGCGAGCACTAGTTATGGTAGTTATGGTATGTCTAGTTTTCCACACATGATTTGGAATTTCATGTCGAATCTGAGTTTGATCCTAGCACTATGCTTGGGGGCACTCTCATTCCTTACCATGTGGAGAGGTTTGGGAGCACAAGTCACATTGCATCTTCCATCCCGGCGATGGAAGCTACATCACATATTCGTCCTAGGTCTAGGGTTAGTGATCCTATTAGGATACCAGATCCTAGACAAGTGACTATAGGGAATAACACATACATAATTACTCAGGTCCCTTCATCCTATGTCCCTAGTTCTTTGAATGTTCACCCTCCACCTCATTCATGTGGTCCTTCAGGCCGAAACATTGCTACAAGTCATGTCCATACTACAGTTACTAGACCAGCTGTGTCTCAAGTTCACATACCGCTCGTTGCTTCAGGAGGTTATGTTCATACTTCTAGAGGTCATGTCACTACTTCCAGAGCGTATATTCCTACTTCCGGAACGTATATTCCTACTTTTGGAGCGTATATTCCTACTTAAGAAGTGTCTCATGGGGCATCGCATGTGATGACTTGTGGACCTTATTATGGAACGCAGTATGGACAGGTTTCTTCACCTTATGGGGTCGGGTATCAACAACCCACTTACTCTCCAAATTATGGCTTTGTAGCTCCGAATAGTAAAGGTACACCACACTATGGTGCTTCCATGCCACCCTATATGGCTCAAATGGGAGGAGGGCACTATGGCCAAGGCCACGGTGGTAATCAGACCTATGTGAATCATAACTATCAGGGAGTGGTCCATCGACCTCATCATCCTAGGCTCCCTTTCCTTGCAACACTGAATCTTTCTGACTTGTCGAGATTGACGAACGATCATGTAGCTCATGACGCGGCTTGGTCGGCTGTCCCTACTAAGCTTCACTCAGACATACCCAAATTCGAGGGCAAACTGGGAGAGGATCCGAGCGAACATGTTACTACCTTTCACATATGGTGCTCTTCGAATTCCTTACATCAGGACTCAATCTGTTTGAGACTATTTCAACGCACCCTTACAAGGCCTGCCACAAAATGGTATATAGAGCTACCTAGGGGGGCATTCGCTTTGTTCGATGACCTAGCGATGACTTTTCTTAACCACTTCTAGCTACCAGTGCGTTATGACATTGGTACTCAACTCTTGTCGACATTTCGGCAGGATAAAGATTCACATATCTCGAATCATATCCAAGAGTGGCATAGACGAAGGGGTTAATTAAAGCCTTTATGCCACCAGAATTCCTCCTTGAATGGTTCCTTAAGTTGTTATTGCCATATATAGCGAAGGATGTGTCTACATCCGGAGAGAAAAATGAGGAACAACCCATTTTTAGGGCGCAGGAACTGGATTTGATTTATGCTCAGTCCGGTTTGTTATATGAGATCATTCCCAATGCCCCGCGTTCTAGTTTCGACCCCAAAGTTAAACCTGGACCACATGCCGATGGCATTGTGGGTTGTGCGAGTGTTAAACCTGCGGATTCGATTGCAAAACAAGTTAGTCAATTGTCAATCAACCAATCTGCTTTGGGACAAGCCACGGCTTTGTCTCAACCCACCCAAATGGCGAGTGTGCTTTCAGTGCAATCGTCAAACCAGAAGGGTAACCAGCAGCCCAGACGGAATAAAAAGAAGGGTAAGAATAATTGTAAGGGTGAGAATAGGAATGAAAATGCTAATAATAATGACAAGAATGCTCGTAATGTTGGGGGGGGGCAAGCAAGATAAACGTAAGGTTAAATTTCCTTGCAAGTTGTGTAAGGATGATCACCTCACTTACTTGTGCCCTCGTATCGATGAAGCCTCGAGATTCTTGGCACAGGGCCCAATTGCGCTGATTAACCCTTTACCTCACAATCAAAATATGAACTCGAGGACCCATGATCAGTCTGGTGGTGATCAAGATCCGCCGAAGGGTAGTGGTTGTGGTTGCATTAACATGGTTCGTGCTGCAAAAGTTGTGACCCGTGTGAAGGACTATGATCCATCACAACCCAACCTAGGAAAGGATCCAGATCCACCAGGGACTCCTTTGCGTATTGAAAAACCTATGGATAAACCTGAAGCTGCACCTTGCATTCCTAAGGGAGTCCTTAACCGTTTGGGGCACAATCCTAATGCCCGACCTGCCCAGAACTATTCAGTTGTCGAGGATTTGGGCCATACTCCTTGTGCGATGTCTACACTGGAAGTGCTTCAGAGTTGTCCTTCACAAAGGAAGGCTTTGCTTTCTTCCCTTGGTGTGAATGATGATAATTCTTCCTCCATGATTAAATTTGAAACCGCGGGACTTCAGCCTCGCTTGCCTTACTATGTGTCTCTTTTGATTCACGTAGAATGTCTTAACATGACCGTCAAGCGCACTGTGATTGACGAAGGCACTGCTGCTTTTGTGATGTCTTTATCATGTTGGAAGGGTTTAGGTTCCCCTGAGTTGTCTAAATCGGTGACCATGTTAACTGTGTTCGATGGGAGATCATTTAGACCGCACGAGATTCTCCCTTCCCTTAAGGTCTGTTTGGGAGGGAAGATCATTGCAATAGAGGTCGAGGTGGTTGATGAGCCCCTTGACTACAATCTCTTACTGGGTAGGAATTGGATGTACAGTATGCAAGCCGTAGATTCTTCCCTATTTCACATTGTGTGCTTTCCATTTAACGGGAATATAGTTACGATTGATCAAACGTCATTCCAGAATCCGCCGGTTACCGCATCTTCGGGAGCTTCGATCCCGATCATAGAGCACTCTCACCCGGAAACTGGGAGTGTGGGTGTGGGCATGTATCCATCCCTCATGGGAAATTTTAGTTGTCCTGCACCTATCCTTATGATAGGGTCTAGTTCCGGTGAGGCTTCGACATCTATGAGATCAATGTCTTTTTGCATGAGTCATATGGAAGATCCTTGGATTCTTCCTACACCAAGTACTCCGAGTGAGCCCATCGTGACGGACGTGCCATTTCCTGCAACTATGGTAGCTTATCAAGCTAATCTTGAGTATGTTGTAGAGCCTAGTCCTTCCTCTTCACAGATAGAAGAGGAGGACACATATGTGCTGCCTGCATGGGCAGTAAAATCTTCTCATGCGCACGACTGCCTTGATAATGTTTTTCCTTCAGACGAAGCAATTATTGAGGCCATGTCAGGAGTTGAGCCACCATGGGAAGAGCTCCATCATAGATCTTACTTTCTTCCTGAGCTTGACCGCTTGGAGCGTGAGGACTTTAGGGAGGTTCTTAGTGAGAGAATTGGTAGTCTTATGGTTCCATTAAGCTCTCCTGGTCTGATGGCTGATGGAAACATGGAAAATATATCTCCAACGATTCCTATCAATATCTCTCGCGATCCTGGCAGGATGGAGAATATCTATATTGGGGCAGAATGTTCCCATGCTGAGATTCAAGAATACACCGAGCTGTTTAAATAATTTTGTGATATCTTTGCTTGGTCTTACGATGAAATGCCAGGTATCGAACCTCGCATTGTCGAACACGAGATTAAGACTTATCCTAACGCTAAGCCTGTTCGACAACGCTTGCGTGAGGTGAATCCTAGGAAAGCACGCGCGATTAAGGTAGAGATAGAAAAACTATTGAAACCCAGTTTTATCTATCCCATTCCCTTGACGGAGTGGGTTTCAAACCCCATTCCAGTGGATAAGAAGCAAGGAGCGATCCGCATATGTACTGATTCCCGTTATTTGAATCGTGCATGTCCTAAGGACAATTTCCCCACACCATTTATTGATCAGATTTGGATGAGTGTGTGGGTAGCGAGGTTTTTCTTTTCATGGACGGCTTTTCCGGATATAATCAGATACAAATTAATCCTGAGGACCAACATAAGACCGCATTTATTTGTCCTTGGGGAACTTTTGCATATTGGAAAATGCTTTTTGTCCTTAAAAACGCCAGATCTACTTTTTAGCGGGCAATGACCTTGATTTTCCACAATCTCAAGTCGATTATCGAAGTATTTTTGGATGACCTTGCTGCTCATTCTCGTATGAGAATGCATCATTCCTATCATTTGAGATTGGTATTCAAAATGTGCCACCATTATTTGGTTAGGTTAAATACTCACAAGTGCATATTTTGTGTGAATTCAGGTCACTTGTTAGGATTCATCATTTCTAAAGAAGGTATAAGAGTCAACCTTTTGAAGTTTGAGGCAATACTTCAGTTGTCTCCCCCGAAAAATAGTCATCATCTTCAATGTTTGCAAGGCATGGAAAACTTCTTACGGAGATTCGTTGTCAATTTTGCCAATTTGACTAGAGGCTTCATGCATCTTTTGAAGAAGGACACCACCTTTTGTTGGGATGAGAGAGCCCAGGAGTCCTTTGATGCGCTCAAACGAGCCCTAGCATCGGCCCCGGTGATTAGTCCCCCAGACTATAGCCATGATTTTCTACTTTATGTGGCCACATCCATGGAGATGATTGGTATGTTTCTGGTTCAAGAGGACGAGGAGCTCCAAGAGCATGTCATATACTATCTGAGTCGAAATATTATTGACGCAGAAATTCGTTATTCTCATGTTGAGAAGCTTTCCTTAGCTACTGTATATGCAGTTCAACGGTTGAGACATTATATTCTCCTTCGCCAGACCTTGGTTGTAGCCCATGTCAATCCATTTCAATTCGTCCTCACTCAAAGGATGATTGGGGGAAAATATAATAAATGGATTGTCATCCTGCAAGAATTCGATCTCAAGTTTGTTTTGGCAAAGTCGAAGAAATCATTAATTTTTGCAGAGCTTATATCAGATTTCCCAAGCAAGGCTGAGGAGTTGGTTTGTGAAGATACGTTTATCGATGAGCACATCTTCTTAATCTCAACTTTAGACCCATGGTATGGGGATATCATTATATATCTACAAACGTTGAAGGTCCCCACTCACCTGTCATGGGATGAACGACGATGATTACGTCACGTGTCTAAGAATTACCTCATAGTGGATAACACTTTATACCGTCGTGGGGTAGATTCCATTTTACGTTGTTGTTTAACTCATGATGAGGCTGAGGTAGTGCTGAATGATTGCCACAGAGGGGCGTGTGGTGGTCATTTATCTAGGCTTTCTACAGCCCAAAAAATATTAAGAGCGGATTATTTCTGGCCGTCGATCTTTAAAGATTGTGTAAATGCGGTCAAGAAGTGCCACCCTTGCCAGGTGTTTGCACGTAATATGCGCTCGAAACCTACCCCGTTACATCCCATCATCACCCCCGGTCCCTTCACTAAGTGGGGGCTTGATTTTATGGATTGCAACCCAGCTTCAGCTGGGGGGCATCATCATATCATAGTGGTTGTTGATTACTTCACGAAATGGATTGAGGCTATGCCTATAGTTAAATCCGACAGTGAGATAGCCGCGCACTTTGTATTCAACCAGATTGTTACTCGGTTCGAGATTCTGAAAGAGCTTGTCACTGACCATGGCTTGCACTTTCAGAACCGTATGATGGAGGAGTTGGCATCAAAGTTGGGGTACAAGCAAGAGCATTCCTCCTCTTACTACCCTCAAGCGAATGGACAAGTAGAGGCAGTGAACAAATCACTCAAATCCATTCTCCAACGAACCATCGCACAAAGCAAGAATAATTGGCACGTCATTTTATATCCTGCTTTGTGGGCATATAGAACCATTGTTAAGACTGCCACAGGTTTTTCTCCATAACAACTTGTACATGGAGTGGATTCAGTATTGCCGGTCCAATGCGAGATTCCTTCTTTGAAACTAGCCGTAGAGCTCTTACTAGACACTTCCCCATTGGAGGAGCATTTGGTCCACCTTGAGCAACTTGATGAGTAGCATCGAGATGCCTTGGTGGCTCTAGAAGTAAATAAACATCGTGTAAAGGTCTAGTACGATAAGTTTTTCCATCCAAGGAGGTTTAGTGAGGGAGACTTGGTCCTTTTGTGGGATCAACCGAAAGAACCCTTGGGGGCAGGAAAGTTTAACCCCATGTGGCGTGGTCCTTACGTCATCAAACGTGTGTTAGAGAAGGGCGCTTATGAGTTAGTGGATTATGAGGGAACAGCCTTGGCGGAGCCTAGGAATGGGCTCTATCTCAAAAAGTACTATGCATGATTTTCAGCCAAGGCTGGTTATTGTATATTATTGTACATTTTTGCATAGTTAGGTCTTTTTCTTATAGTGATCAGGTTTGTGATTATTTTATGTTTCTTTTGGCAGATGTCAATGGAATCTTCCACCTGCATAGGATCCACGGATGGTGCGAGCCGTCACACTCAACACTCATCCTCTGCTGCTTGGGTGATTTATACTCCTATGGGTCAGGTACTGTCTTCAAGAGGTGTATGTTTATGGCCATCTTCCAACAATGTTGCTCAATATAGCGTCGTTATTGAGCTTCTACGGGATGCCATTTTACATGGCGTTCTCTCTCTTGAGGTACGTCTTGATTCGGAGTTAGTAGTGTCACAGCTTAATGGTTTGTACCATGTTAGAGATCTGATGTTATTAAGAATATTCTTACGTGTGAGATTATTAGAACGACAATTTGACAATATAACATACATACATATTCCAAGAATTAATAATCAAGTTGCTGACTCATACGCTAACTACGTGTTAGATTGGCATTTGTTTCATACACAATAAATTCATCACAAACACAAATTTTTACACATGTAAATAAATAAACCGATCATCATAAAAAAATTTATAAACATCCAAAATGTGGTAATACATAGTGTCATCATACAAAAATGGGGCTCTCGAGCCACCAAAATATAATACACAGTAATACAAAATGTATCACTCCCAGGTATCTAATCCTGTGGAGGAGGAGGGGGGTTGTGATCATGGAATGTCACTACGGCTCTAACTAGCCGTCGAAATAATCACACCCATGCTCATGGTACACCCACCACGTGGCGCTACATATCCTCAAGCAAGTCCTCGACTTGCGCCATGGGAACTCTGTATGTCAGCCTTACAAAGTTGGTATGAATGCTCTGGAGCATCTGCTCCGCATTCACACCCATGATATCATCTCCTCTTCCCCTCCGTCTATGATGAGGGAAGCCTTCAGGTCGTCATGGTCCCACATCTATATGCATATGGTAGATTTCACTATGTATTGTCACCCAAAAATATGTCTTTTGATTTCATATAATCAGAAAACACAAAAAAATTAAATAACTCAAAAAATTTAAAGAGAGGAGCGAGATTCGTTACCTATGTCACCGTATGTCGATCCTGGTGGTAGCGGCATGTCTGGGTCCCCACGGAAATCTATCCCTGCATAGGGGTAGTCATCAATGGCAACTATCTGTCGTCGCCACCACGGAAAGAACACAGCTGGATAGGGGTTAGACACCTTACCTCCACCCAGTCTGCGCATCGCATCCACCTAACGCCATTGGGCCGGATCTCAAACCCTGTGTAGAGGAACGTCAACTCTAGGGCTCAATCCTGGAACACGTTCGAAGAAAAACGTGCTCAGTATGCTGTTGAAACTGAAGTTTCACACTCTGCCCATCTTACACTCACTAAGCTGGTGTTTCATGTTTCCTAGTAGTGTAGTGCTCCAGTCATATATCGTGGGTCTCATGCACTCCACCGCATAGAACATCAGAGGCCGCGAGGCCTGGTGGAGTGAATCCAAGCTTGCTATCCTGCCCAGTGTCAGTAGAATGGCCTTTAGGCCCAGCACCTGTATAGAGTTGGTTGGGATCTGACTTCCCACCTTCTCCATGTCCGGATAGCAGTACACCACAATGTACTCATCTATAGTCAGGCCACCTCCAGGCCCGCGAGAACGTAGGTTCACTACTTCCCCCCGTCGGGAAAGTCCAGTAATAAAGTATATGTCCTCCACCTCTATGGTAAGGGACATCCCATCTATCTGGAATGACTCTGAGTCTGGATCCCAGTAATCCACCAGCATCTGCAATAGTCCTGGTTTGGCCCTTAAGCCACCAAGACACCAAAATTTGTAGAGCCCACATGCACGTAGTGCTTTTCAAGCCATTAGATTAGCCCTTACTGCCTCCTCTACATCACCATGTTCACATTCTCTCCATTCTAGGACCATCCTGCACAAAAAATTGCAAGTTTGCCCATTAGAATACTTAAAAAACCTCATGCGCAGCCGCATACACAACTGTTTGCCAAACAGTCGCGTATGTACGTGACTGTGAGGGAATTTTCCGCATATATCCATCCCAATACGCAAAAAAACCCTTGATTTCCACATGGGCTGCAATGCCTATTTTGGATTGGCCTAGAAATCCCAAATAACCATGGAATTTGACAAAAATTGCATCAAAATGGAAGAGTAGAGCATGGGTAAGTACCTGGAAGAAACGGTAGTGGATTCTGCCGGCTGGATCTCCTGGAATTCGCTGTTGAAAATCTGAGCTCAATTGGGTAAAAATTTCAAATGTTTTATAATGTTTTGAATTTTTTACTATTTATAGAAAATTTTTAAATTTTTGAAAATTTTTACCCCCTTTCCTATAGTTTGGACCATTTCTAATCATTTTGGACCGTTTTTCACCTAATTTATGATGTAGGAGACCTTTTTGAGTGTTGTTTCAACCATTGGATTGACCCGTTCATGTCGATTTTAGGTATCATGTCTAAACTAGCATATAGGTTAGGTTTCATCACCGTTTGCATTTTGCATGACCTTATGACCGTTTCATTATAGCCTTAGGTACGAACCCACTCTGTTATGTCAAGGAACCTTCGTGTTGTTTTAGAAGTGGCATGATATGAGTGGTAGAGCTTGACCTTACATGGGTACCCTAGTTAGCGCCTTATTTGCATTTGGTCCCCATGTTGATGTTTTGTCCCTTAGGGTGTGGGAGTCCATTGTATAGTATTGCCATGACATTTTGCAAGAGCCTCATACTCCTCTTGATATTTTGCTGGCCTATTTCCCTTAGGACTCCCTTATATCAAGTTGTAATTGCATTATCATGAGCTTTGCCTGCTTTATTGAGCCTTACGTCGGCTTCCCTGACATTGAGTTTCAGCCATATAGCCCGAGCTTGTCTCATGTCTAGCCATGCAGAGCCATTTTATATATCCTTTGTAGCTTGATTCCCTTTTTATCAGGAGGGGATTTTCCCCCGAGTGTCGCTATCCTACACATGTATCCTTGCATTGAGCATAGGTATGTTCCACTTCTTGGAACTAGTTTGTTTTCCCCTGTGACATTCGTCTCCTCCTAGTCTGTAACTATAAAGTAGTTTTATTCTTTTTCAAGCTTTTTAAATATTTGAAAAAGTCCAAAAAACAATCAAAAAACCAAAAAGGTGGACAAGGAAAGATGTTATCTTTTGGCAGCTGTCGAGTCGTGTCGCCTTTGAACAGAGCATTGTATATCACATCTGTTGGTTGGGTTTATAGTTTGACTTTAGGAGCTATACTCGTTTATCTAATTTTATCTCCACCGACTGGTTAAGCTTCCAGTCCCCATGGAGCCTCTGTCAATGCCTCCTATGTCGCAGAGATGTCCAAGTTTCGTATATCGAGTCTATGCTGCCTTTATGTAAGTCACCATACGCTATTATGCTCTTGTTTGAAGGAAGTTGAAACCTAAGTCAGCCATTCCTCAGTTATCTTGACTTTGCATGTCGGCCATTCCCGGTACAGTTACTGGTTTGTGCACCTTATGATCGAGTCCTTCCACATTATACAACTTTGCTGAGTACCTTGTGTTGGATGATGGGGGATGCCTTAATGCCCTCCTTCCAGTGGATTTCATCCCATCAACTTCAGATCATTTATTCTGGGATTGAAATCTAGAGTCATTTTTGAGTGCCTTGAGACTTGCAGTCATCAGTGCCAGGTTCTCTCGCCATCGACAGTCTTTGGGAATACATCAATGTCCCTTGATCGATGGATCATCTCAAGTGTTTGGCCTCAACACACCTATTCGCACTTGTTAGTTTGCACTCTAGTACCTTCATTCCCATTTTCATTATCAGTGGGTGATCTCGCGTCTGTTAACAGTATACATCAATGACCGGTAATCAGACGATGGACTACTATGTTCGACCTCGACACCTCTATTCACATAGTAGGACATGTACTCGTAGCGGTTTGTGTAGAATACCTTCCAGATTGGTGGCATCTCTTATATGCTACCTCTTTGATCATGCCAGTGTTCATGAGATTTCAGCTCTCGTGACTTGATTCCAGTATATGTCAGACATTTCTAGCTATTATGGAGATCTTGATCCATTGTATATCTTCAGCCATTATGGAGATCATGATCCTTTTTATATCTTCATCATGGAGATTATGATCTATGTATCTTGTACATGGCGATGACCACTTATGTGACATCTTGTATCATGCCTATTCATGGCCATTGTACTCTTATGTATCCATGACTACTATATGTATTTGTAGTATGTACAGAGTTGTATCATTGTACTATGTTGATTGGGTGGCTGGTCTTCCATTTGGGATCCTTCATCACTCCACTTATGGGATGGACTTATAATGTATTTCAGCCATCGTATGACCCCTCTGACCTCACACATTAGGGGGCATCTGTTATAGCTGATTTTACCACTCCAGGTGAATCACACTTGTATGGCCTTTCCATGTCCCTCTGCAGACTCCTTAGACTCCTTTGACCATTTTTTCTCCTTTGATGTTTCCTTGATCATCCCTAAAAACATGTGAAAATTCATATACGCGAATTTTAAACCCCTAATCACGTATATACGCGGGTTTGACCCCTAAAACCATGTACATCAGTATGTGTGCATAATCCAAATCCTTTTGGAGTTTTCCTTGACATGGATTCGACTCACTTGACTCCTAGCCTTCCATATGCCTTGAGATCGCTTGGATTCGACCTTTCATTACCCCTTTGAAAATCTATATAAGGAACTCTTTGGTACATTGAAGGCATAAGAGAGAATTGAGAGAAAAGAAACTATAGTCCATTGTTACCGGAACTTGTGCTTGATTCTGTATCCCTTTGTCCCTTGGAGCACTTTTGTGTTCTTCCCAAGCTTGCCTTTTGCTTGTGAGCTTGCTATCGAGAGATGGAGGATTGAGGTGGTAGAGGCCCAAGTGGGGGATTCAGTTTCTCTGATTCGCAGACATGCCGACAAAGGTTGTATCCATTGTAATCTCTGATTTTATATTAATAGAAATATCTTTTCCTGTCCAATAATGTATGTTTGAATGAATATTTCATCCATGGGTGATTTCAAATGCTTGTACAATGTTGATTATATATGCTAGAATAGATCTAACACCAAGATATATAGTATGTTTGTATTGTTTACTTGTTGTTGAGGAAGTGAATTATCAATTCAAGCTGAAGTTGGAAAGCTCAACGGGGATCTACTTCAACCGTCCGGAATAAGGTATGAGGTCTGATCCTTTAGTGTTAGATATTTAATTTCTATTGCATATTGGAAAGGATTGATTTCTGGAGTCAAGCTGTCTGTTGTGGTACCCCAAGCCATAGGAATTTCTCTCTGTAACACCAACAAATAGAATTCAGCCATGAATTAAGCTCGTTGTCCAGCTTGTTGTCCAGTTCTTTGTCCAGCTCGTCAACCTGACTGTGCGCTGCTGAGAATTAATTCCGGGCATTTAAAACATGAAACAGCTTGCAAACAAACTTGTGTCCATGCGCCTTCATCCCAGCCTAAGGATCTCCACCTAGTTGTTCACTATCCATGCATTCAAATGATGGAACATCTGCAGTTTACCTATGGCCTCCTCTGTTTAATATCAAATTATCACAAGCCTACGTGTTTAAGGAATAGAGCGACCTGTGTTCTAGAAATGCGTCGTTGTGTACACTGCCTGTGCTCAACATAAACCCATCATCCATGTTAAGGAAGATAATGATGCCACATCAAGCACGCTGGAGAAGATCCATCCATGCAAAAGGAGGAGCAGATTCGCCACACCACACCACGTTCATGCTGAAGAGGTCATGCTCGCGGTGAAGGAGGGAGATGTTCATGCGCTAGCCTGTAAACAATTATGTGCCTTTTATGATCGACTAATTTTAAAGAGCAGTCGACCACTAAAGGGTCGACTTGCTCATCTCTGTAAGCATCTATATATACCAACCTCTTCCTGAAAGTTGAGTAGCTAGTCATCGATGAATAGACTCTGTAAAAAACTCTGTTCAAATTGAATAAAACTCTATTTTCAGCTGTGTATGCATGTTTCAGTCTTTTATGAAGTAATTCATTGACTTAGACTAGCCTTTGATTGCTGAGAAGGGCACCTCAACAGTCGGAGTTTCTATTTGTACATATTCAGCAGTTTCCTTTTGTTTTTGCATATAAGTAATTTTGTTTTTATGTATATGTATTTAGTTTTCCTGTAGATGATGTTTTGTTGTTAATAAACTGTAATTTTCCTATGTTTTTATGTGATTTTTGCATTCAGAATTGATACGGCCTGCCATTTGCATTTCTGTTTATTGCATCTCTCAGCCTTACATTCGTACTATTCGTCCAAATTGCTTTCTAGTCTGTCTTTCAGCCTTTAATTTGAATTTAGATAGAATTTTCCAGAATTTGCAGTCATTTCCAGAATTGTTTTACACAGGGATAGTTAATTAGGTTCTATGGTGATTTTCCAATACGTTAACATTTTCTGTAGCTTTCATTTTCATTCTTAATCTCCAGTTTAAATCGTAATTTAGTTGCTTGTTTATTTCTTTTGGTTCCAATTAACAAACATGGTTTCCAAACAGTCTTAAATTCTTTTCCATATACCTTCCCATATTCATAAACTTCCTCATGGTTTTATTCATATTTGTTTGTACATATTTAACATATGATAAAAGTGATTTATTTAATACATTTAATGTATAAGAGTGGTAATATGTTTTTAATATATATTATCTTTTGTAAATAATACTATAACTCGTAAATATATAATAACTTTTGTAATTTGTGTATTAAATTTTGAGCATTATATAATTTAATTTGCAAATAGTTAATAAATGGATATTTTGTATATTTAATAATTTATAATTTGTTTAATAAAATTTGTGTATTAGATCATTTGTAAGTGTATTTTGTAAGTTATGTATCATTGCATGGTTTGTATGAATTTAATAAATTTCGTGGGATGGATTATGAGCATTTGGAAGAAGGATTGGTTTAGATTGTTTTCATTTTTCCCTTCATATCAGATGTATTAGTTTTCAATATTTTAAAAGTTTCATTTTGAAAGTTCTCATAGCTTAGTTTAATATAAGTTTACTTCTCAAATTCATAGGGTATTCGTTGATTAGATTGGATTTGTTAAATTAGTTTGCTTACATTAGTTTATGATTCCTTGCAAAGTATTTGTTTACACTTGGTCCTTAGATTAGTGTTTCAATTTTCTTTATACGATTGCATAAGTTCGATAACTAGAGTAGGATAGTTAGTTAGTTTTCTCTTTTGAAAATATAGAGTAGTTTCACCTATAGAATAGATAGATTAATTGTTGTTTTCACTTGTAGCATAATTTCTTGTTTTATAGTAATTAATTTCATATTAGCTTTCATAATTAATTTCAGTATTCGCTTCCGTAGTTAATCACATGGTTAAGTAGATTCTCATCCTTGCATAAGCATATATTTCATGCATTCATGAAATAGTTTAATTGATTTGTTCCTTGTTTTGAATATTTAAATTTACTCTCATTAGATTAGATTGCTTTCGGACCAAGTGATCGCTTTCCTAGATTAGTCATTGCAATTTCATTTCATAGAATGGATTAGTAGAACATTAGATTAGATTTGAATTCATAGTTACTTTTCAAGTTCTTAGTTGGTTTTTTGTTTTTATAGACAGATTAAATTCTTGCATTTGAATTATGAAAGTTATGCATGTAGTTTAAAATCATATAGTTGCATGTTAGCACATTTGCATATTTAGTTAGCTTATATTAGAAAAAGCTTTAATCCTACACATATAGTGTTTGCATCTCACAAGATCCCTTCCCATGTTGACAATTAAGTGTTGAATTAGATAGTGCATATTTTACCCGACAAGCCCCTTTCAGGTGGGCTTGGGATTCCAGCCACTATGTCCCATGGATGAAGCCATGCCATTTGCAGCTACTCAAGCTAATTTAGCTCATGTCTAGTCTGAAGTTTCCAAGGTGAACAACTTCATTGAGCGCATTCAGCACATTCACCAACAAGTTCATGACATATTGGACAAATCCAATGCTAAGTACAACCAGTGGCATGATCAGCATCGGGTGCAACACAACTTCCAGGTGGGTGACAAAGTGTGGCTACATTTGCAGAAGGAGCGCCTCGTTGGACCCCACTGCAAGCTTTGCCCACTTCAATATGGACCATACACCATCAACAAGGCTGTCGGGGACAATGCATTCGATCTCATTATTCCACCATTCCTTAGTCTGCACCAAGTGTTCAATGTGGACCACCTTCAACCCTACTTTCCACCTCTACTAGACACTTCAGACGTGGCAGAACAACTCACACCAACAGAATTAAACCTCGACTACATGGAAAAAGCCACAACTAATCGGATGATGGACACATTGATCAAGAACACCCGCCAACAGAAGATCTAGCTATATCCAGTTGTCAAAGCAGGCCAACTCCTTCACCAGGGAAAGTGGCTCACCAAGGACAAAGTTCAGCAGAAGTTTCCTCATCTCATGGAGGAACTTAACGCAATGGGGACCATTGCTTCCTAAGGGGGGAGGAATGATCAAGGAGGATATTGGTGGCCACCCACCTATTCCACTTGGACCCCACCATTGTTTCTTTCAGTTTTCCAGTTTCCTTAATTGTAGCACAATTTACTATTTTTAGCAGTTTTCGGGTCCTAAACTTCTGGAGCCGTTTTGATGCCCTAAATGACGTTTTTTCGACATCGAATGGTTGGTAATATATGATTTTGTTTCGGACTCAATATTTGTTGTTTGTAGATGCATTCCTTGAATATGTCTTTCTAACAATGTATCATGCGCGTCAAATGGAGGTAGTATGCCAAAGTTACGACCCTGAGAAATTGATGTACCAAGTTACCCAACGAGGCCCACATTCTGGCGTTTCACCTCCTAGGGTTAGTTTTTTGGATGTGTAGGGTTTCCATTGTTTCTCAATAATATATAGGCCTTCGACCCTCATTGTAACACGGAGTTTAGAGGCATGTAGCCGCCACATCTCTTCTCAGAGATAAGCTACCTGCACTCTAGCTAGTTTATTTCCATTCTGTATGTAAACAAGTTTCATTTCTTTGATTAATGAAATGAAGTGTTATTTCTGCTGCATCTTTGTTTCTATTGTTATTTGTGTACTCTGTTGCATTCATGCATAAATCCAGATAAATGCTATTAGCTTAAATTTGGGAAGCGCTCCTTCTAGCATCAGACCTTACAAATACGTCGATGGCCAGAAAAAAAAAGGAGCACATGGTTGAAGCAATGATAGGAAAATCTACAGTTCAAGTAGTGCCAGATCGCATAGAGCACCAGCACGCAATTCTCCAAATCCCAACAATATCAGAAAACAAGATGAAACTACAGGAAGATCAACATCGCCGTCAAACAAGTTTCGAAGAAGCACAAATCACATGGGAACCTGAACAAATCATCAAAACAAAGAACAAACAACTATGAAATCATGTTATTATTGAGTACCTCATTAAGTGGAAGAACTTACCAATTGTGGATTTGACATGGGAAGATGAGTCCTTCATACATATGCATCCAAGCGTTGAGGACAATGCTTGTCTGAAGGGGAGGAGCATGTTAGGCCTTAAATGTTGGGAATGTTTCCCCCTATAGGATGGTGCATGACGCTCTATGTTGTGGTGTATTACATATTGTTCATGTCAGCTTTGGTCTATTAGTGGGTCTATTAATTGTTATTGTAAACCTTGGTCTCCTATATATATGAAGGAGATATTTTCATTTTAGTCATCATTGTATCTTTTCTTTTCTTGTGTACTCAGTACATTATGTAAGGAGGTTCCTCCCTCAAAGAGGATTGCTATTTATCTATTTTCTTCATTGTCAAGGCATGGATTACTCTCTTATTGTCTATTTCTCATCTTTTTATGCTATTTCTGGGACTTGGTTGCATAAATTAAACAACCAAGGGCAAAAGGAGACAAACATGCACTATTCCAAATCAAAGTTCAAATGAAGAACCATAAGGTAAATGCTATGTTTGATAGTGGTTCTCAATGTAATTTGATTTATGAAACATTAGTTGATGAGCTTGGGCTAGAAACTCGTGATTTGGTACAGCAAAGTTTGCTTACATGGTTGCAAGGAAACCTATTATGAAGCTATCTCAGAGATGTAAAATTTAGTTTTCCATTAATGCTAACGATGTTGATGAGGTAGAGAGTGAAGTTGAACCACTGGATTCAATTGAAGTGATGTTGGGAATCCCATATCTCTAGGATAGGGATGTTACTTTTTACAAGACAAGAAACCACTATCTCTTGGTCAAAGGTGATAACTCCTATCTCATCAAAGAACATGAAGAGAGACATGGAACATCTCCACTATCGACCAAACAAGGGTAGACCAACAAGAAATAAGCCACCCTCAATAGCAAAAGAATGGTGGATATGGTGAACCAAATGGAGGCCATGTGCTTCCATATCCTACATGGTCTAGCTTTTGAGGACCAAAAGCCTCCCAATGGGAAGGTATGATCCAAATTGGATCTCCATAAGATAAAACTCTCTTGTAAAAATAAATTTGTTAATATAAATATTTGGAAAATGAGAAGTCCAAGAGTTTTCCTTTGGAAGTGGAAACAAACCATTGTGATGGTTTCACTTCCAGAACTAGCCCAGTAAAAATTGAAGGCCATGGGAGAGAAGGACGCTCAATTTATGGGGGAAAGAGAGGAGGAAAAAGGAAGACAGAACATAAGAATCGAAAAGAAGCAACTACTTGAAGGACGAATATGTTGGGAGCTCATCCACGAAGAAGGTTGTCTCTTAGCCATGACAGTCTACAAGTGCTATATGTGAGTAACAATACACAGATTCTTATGTATTGCTCATTATTGTACTAGATTTTTGAGCAATTAAAAATCCCCATGAACGTTGGTTTTCCCAATTGGGTTTCTAGGGTAAAAGTTTGTGTGTTTATTGTGCATATAAATTCTTTGTGGTTGTTTTAATTATTATTGTGGTTATGAAGCTGCTAGTCTATCTAGCCACGTGCTACAAATTTTCCTTCATTTGGACAGATATACTAGATACAACATTTAATTATTTTTCTACAGAGACATGTGTTAGTAAGATTGTCAAGCTATGAGCCTGCAGTGTACTGATCAAATAATGTCTATAATATTTTTTTATAGATATTATCAATGTTATGTTTGTCATTTTATGCATGTTTTATGAATCATTAATGATGATGGTGGTTATGGATAATTATTTGGAACATGACAAATAACGATGATGACTAATGGGCCAAATAATTAAAAACATGTATCTTTCATCTTAGAGTTCAAATCCAAAATGAGCATGACTAATGGGCCAAATAATTAAAAACATGTATCTTTCATCTTAGAGTTCAAATCCAAAATGAGCATGGTATGTGCATATTTTATAAATTAAATTAATCAAGAAATTCAAAAAATAAAATAATCATATTATTATAGAAATCCATTGTCCCATAAATATCTATATATCTCACATAATAATGATGATAACGAATAATGATAACGACGAATAAGCCCCATAATTAAAAACATGGATGTTTTATCCTTGAATATGAGGAATTCAAATCTAAAATTAAAATAAGTATAGCATATACACTTTCATAAATTAACTAACCAAACTATGATATAAAATAGAAACATTTTTAAAAATTAAAATAAATATGTTCTATATATAAATAATTAATCCCAAATATATTCCCATATTTAAATATCCATTGTCCAACAAATGTGTCCATATTTGGAGATACTCTGTCCCACAAATATTTCCAAATTTTCTTTGGATGTTATCCAACATACTTTTTGAAACCAAAAACATTTTGTCTCTTTTGCAATGAACGTATGGTAAACGAATACAACAATAGAACTGATCACGTGAATTGATGAGCAGCTTCAATCATTAATTTTATTGATAGTGACATATATATATATATATATATATATATATATATATATATGCCATACTCAATTTACTTTACATTAATGTATTAATGTTTGGATTTCACGAAAAGGCAAGAATCGTACGAGGTCATGATTGGTGTAGCATATAGTCTTCTAACATCGTTCACATGGTTTTATATAAATAGAAACTTCTTCTTACCTTTTGGCTCTACCATTTGCACCAATCGGATGTCCAGCAATGAGTGATATATGAGCTAGGTCGTCTGATTAATGCAAATGGTCGGGTCGAAAGCTAACTCTGTTAAAAATAGAAATAAAATATTTTATAAGAAAAAGTATTTTTAATAAAAAATGTTACGAAATTTTTTGGTTAAAGTTAGAATTGTGTTGATGGTTATATAGACATTAGTTTAGTTTTTGGATTTGTTTGAGTGAATTAATAAGATTAACTGAAGTATAATCAGCATAGATTCAACTAAAAAGAGATCTATCAAACACGGAGAGGGATCAAATCTTTGAAAGTGCAAACCTTTTTTCAGAATGGAAATGTGTAATCTAATTTTTATGAACCTTTTTTTAGAGTGGAAATGTGTAATCTAATTTTTATAGTTTTAGTTTATCTAATTTATGTTGTTTTATATATGCAAGTATAAATTAAGGATAAGTGTATAGCAAGGATTCAATTCATGGTCGTGTATTTTGTTATGCTTAAATGCTTCTTGATTAAGATTTAAATTAAAAGGCGGTTAAAGTAATCAGTCACTTTGTTTTTGTCTTTTCATATAGTTTTTTTTTTGTTTTTCGTTTATTTAATAGAATTTGTTTTGTGCTTATATCAACTCTAACAATGTGGTATTAATAAAATTATATATTTTAGCATTTGTTTAATAGCTAGCTATCTTTACATGCTTATTAACATTTATAGACCACTTTCCTTATGATTGTGTTAATTTTAATTAATTACACATAATTTTATTTAAAAATGTGATAATAATTTTAATTCATAAATAAATTTAAATTCATTCTATTAAATAGAAATAAAATACTTCATACTAAAAGTTGTTTTTAATAAAGAATCGATAGTAAAAATATTTTTTAATAAATATTGGTATTTATGTTTATAATTTTATTTGATTCACATAATTTTGTTTATGAAAAGTTGTAAGGATTTTAATTATTTTAAAAATATTTAGAAAGTTTATATAGAGGGTTAAACATTGTTTTGTTAAAGAAAATAAATTCAAGTAAAAAAAGTTGTTTTTTTAATATTGAGGAATGTGCTATAATTTAGTTTAAAATTAGTTTAAATGAATTTTATTACCTTAAGGAAGTTTAGTTTCTTAAGAATATTTATATAAGTAATTTATAATTAATAATATTTTGTTTTGTATTGTATTTTTATTAACAAAGAAATTTGGTTAATGTAGTGTTGGAAGACTTAAACTTGTTTATAATTAAATTAATTAAGCTTAAGAGTTGATTTTTTTATAACCTAATAAATTATGTTAATGGTCACAAATCCAAAGGTCGATAGTACCATAGTGAATCATTTCAAGTGACATAATTTTCTTTAAATAATAATGATTTTCTTAGGGACCACCAATGAATAATTTCAAGTAACAGAATTTTCCTTTAATGACAATGGTTTTCTTTGATAAGTGAATATATTTTGCCACCTTAAAAAATAAATATTAATTTGAGCAATAAATTTAAGAAAAAAAATGTTATTTTTTTAATTATTTATGGAATATTATCTATATAAATGTATTAGTTAATAAAAATTAATTATACTTTCTTTAAAATTAGTTTAAATTACATTTAATATTGTTTAAGAAAAAAAGTTTTATTTTTATTTTTTTCTATGAATTATTAAGTTTAAGAATAGTGAGCGGTGGTCGACGGATATAAATTGTAATATTGGAGTTAAGCAAGGATGTCTCCTCTCCTCCACCATATTCAGCATTTACATCAATAAGCTAAAAGGTTGTTTAGAAGAAGCAAGTTGCATCAACACAATCTTAGCTGGGATAGTTATCATCCTCTTATTTTATGTTGATGATATTGTTCTTATGGCAATGTGTCCCTTTGATCTTGATAAGAAATTAAGAATTCTCAAATATTTCTGCTCTAGTATGGGTATAAATGTTAACACTGAAAAGACAAAAGTTATGATTATAAAGTCCAAGAAAGACACCTACGCTAATTTTATATATGACAATAACAAACTCGAGGAAGTGGTTTCTTATAAATATCTCATAATTGATATTCATCCCAAGCTCAAATGGTATTATAGCATTGATAAAAGGATTAACAGAGGGTGAAAAGCTTATTTTGATCTTGAAAACAATTATAAATCAACCAACCTAGTCATGTGGAATAAAAAAAAGTCTCTTTGAAACTCTTATCATTCTTGTTATCTTATATGACTGTGAAGTATGGGGTTGCAACATTTCTAGATATTCTCAGAGAAGATTGGGCAAATCTAGAAGCATTATATAACTTATAACCTCAAAATTAAAAGCAATGTGTCATATCCTATTCTCCACATAGAAGTAGGTATTTCTCCCATCGAGAGCATGACTATGACTAGGTACCTAATGTACAAGCACAAGATAAATAACATGGGAGATGAGAGACTTCCTAAAATTGCTTTAAAATCAAGTAAAAACCACCTACGCCTTAAGCGGGGTTGGTGTAAAAATACCATGGCTTGTTAAACTATTAGGGCATCGATGAAAATGACACTTTGCAGAATATGAAGAATATCAAAAATATTTTACATCTAGGTTTAAAGAGAAAATGCAGTGCGAGAAAGATTTAGAGTTTAAAAGAAAATTAAGATATTATAAAGAGGTCATTAACAATAATCTGGAAGATCAAAAGTATCTCTCGGTATCAACTAGTTCAAAGAAGAAAATTAATATAACCAAATAAGAACGAACTCTCATGAGCTACACAACGAAACAGGGCGTTGGTCAATTCCTAAAACATCATGGGAAGAAAGGATTTGCCATCTTTGTAAGTCTATGAGCATTGAGGATGAAAATCAATTTATCTTCGAGTGCCTTACTTATACCCACATTAGATCCAAGTTTCATAGTATTTGCTACAATATAAACCTTTTTAACCTCTTAACTTACCAAAACTATAGTCCTTTGATGCAGGTGGAGATCATATGCTAGCTTGTGGAGATCATGCCAAACGTTATCCATGCACAAAAAGACAAAAATATTTAAAATGACTTTTTAAATTTGAAAAGGCAAAAGTGTTTAAAACGACTTCTTAAAAAGAAAGGAAAAAATAAAGAAAAAGAGATTTTGAAAATGATTTTCAAAGAAAAAGAACGAGATTTTTAAAATACAAAAGTGTTTCTTGGCCTTTACATAAGAGGAAAGTGCTTTAAATCATTTGGGTAAATACATTTTGACATTGTGTCTAAATCATGTCCCTTTTCTAATGAGTGAAGCAAACAATTATGACAATATCACTAATCACATGAATGGATAACCAACTTGATAATAACTTTTATATCTTTGTATTTTTAATTTCAGTTTTTATATTAATTTTTAAATATTTTTATGTTAATATTTGGATTTATTTCAATTTTAGTTTTTATATTAATATATTGATATTTTTATGTTAATATTTGGATTTAATAATAAAAGAAGATTTTATTGGAAACATTAAAAAAATTAAATATTAATATATTTAACATCATTTTTATTATGTTTATTATCTATTGAAGGCAAAGTAATATAGTAATCACTTTGTATTCAAATTTGTTTTGACAATTTAATTTTTTTTTATAAAAAGTAGGTTGCACTGGTATAATTTTAGGGATAGTTATCATCCTCCTACTTTATGTTGATGATATTGTTTTTATGGTAAGGTGTTCTTTGATCTCGATAAGAAACTAAGAATTCTTAAAGATTTTTTCTCTAACATAGGTATGATTGTTAACCCAGACAAGACAAAAATCATGATTGTAACATCTAAGAAAGACACCTATGCAAATTTGATTTATAATAATAGAAATTTAGAGGAAGTGACTTCTTACAAGTATCTCGAAATTGATATTCATCACAAGCTCAATTGGAACTATAGCATTGAGAGAAGAATTAATGGAGGGTGGAAAACTTATTTTGGTCTTGAAAATAACTGTAAATCAGTCAATCTGATCATGTGGAATAAAAAGAAGTTCCTTTTTGAAACTCTTGTCATCCTTGTTATCTTGTATTGTTGTGAAGTATGTGGGTGCAACATTTCTAGAGAATCTTGGAGGAAGATTGAGCAAATCCAGAAGCGGTTTATAACTTGAAACCTCAAAATTAAAAGCAATACGCCTTATCTTATTCTCCTCATAGAAGTGGGTCTTTTCCCCATCGAGAGCATGGCTATGACTAGGTACCTGATGTACAAGCATAAGATAAATAACATGGGAAACGAGACACTTCCTAAAATTGCTTTAAACTCAAGTCAAAACCAACTACGCCTCAAGCAGTGCTGGTGTAAAGATACCATGACTTGGTTAAACCATTGGGGCATTGATGAAAACAATATTTTGCAGAACATTGATAATGTCAAAAATATTATTACTTCTAAGTATAAAGAGAAATTGTGGTGTGAGGAAAAATTTAGCGATTAAGAGAAAATTAAGATACTATAAGGAGATCATTAATCCTAATTTGGAAGATCAGAAGTATCTCTCGGTAGTAACTAGATTACGGAAGAAAATTAATATAGCCAAGATTAAAACAAACTCTCATGAACTCCATAGTGAAACAGGGCGTTGTTCTATTCCTAAAACTCCATGGGTGGAAAGGGCTCACCATATGTGTGAGTCTATGAGCATTGAGGATGAAAATCACTTTCTCTTAGAATTCCCTGCTCACACTCAGATTAGATCTGAGTTTCATAGTATTTGGTACAATACGAACCTTTATAACATCATAACTTGCCAAATCTATAATGAGCTTGGAAATCTTCTTCGTAAACGTTTTGAGCACAAAAACAAGATTTTAAAGTGAATCAAGTATTATCCTTCTTAAGATTCAATAAACCAAAATTGGTCTCTGTAAACGTTAATAATCATCATCATCATCGTCATATTCTGAAAAATATATTTATTAAATTGAATTTTATGAAAAATAAAAATTATTTTTTATTTTTTTAAAACACAAACTTTATTTTTTATTAGTTAATACATTTTGAAATGACAATATTCACCTATTTAAAATGTAATTGTCAAATATACAATTAATTTTATAAATTAAAGAATTCTATAAATAACCAAATATATCTTTGTATTAGTTTTAATAAAAACATTAATGATCAATCAAATTTTTTATTGTTTAAATATCTAATGTGACACAATCTTAATAATTAAGATTAATATTATTTTTTTCCACAGAAAAAAATCGTAATCTTTTATTCAAAATTACATACCTCATATGAACCACTATCAATATTATAACTGATCAATGTCCATTATCGCCATTCATTCAGCATATAAATGCTAATTACAAAAAGATAACAGTTGATATAGAAATCAACTTGTATCCAATCCATGAAGTATCAAAAATCATAAACTACAATCCAAAATAGAAAGTAGTTTATTTACATAATGTTCATCAATAAAGAGCTTAAAACTGATAGATGTCATCTTACAAATCTTCAAATCTGCTCATATGTAGTCCTATCAAGTAAACTGAGGAATATAACATTAAAAACCATCAAATAAACAGTCAAGATAGATATTCACTATCAAGATATTCAATACTGAGCAAGTATCATCTAGTAAACCTCATCAAAACTTTTAATAGCCCTTGACCATCAAAGTATCAATATAGAAAACATTTTCAAACTTAAAAACTCACTGTAAAAGTAACTGTCATATCCACAATTGGAATTGACCAACAAAAAGATAAGACCATATAGATACTGTTTTAAACAGTAACTGTCATATCCACATTGGATGCACATAGTCTATAGAATGTTTTTAAAACATCAAAACAAGAACAGTAAAGATAGATTCATCAAATAAAGTCTGTCACATAGACAGTATGATATTCAGTCTGCCCACTGAATCTCATAAACACCTGCATTCCAGACTAAAAAATCTGAAAAGTCTCATATGTTTCAGCTCCTCTAAACTCCATGATTCTCCAATGACCTTCAACCACATAAGCACCTGCATTAGCTAAAGCATTTGCCTTAGAATTCCTTTCATGATAAATGTGCTTACACTCAACCTTTTCAAGGAAATTAGAAAGACAAATCACCTCCTGCAATATCTTCGTAAGTAGAATATTATTAATCCTATACTTACCAGATACCCAATTTATCACCAACTGAGAATCCCCAAAGATCTGCAAGATTTTCACCCCCTGCTTCAATGCCAAAATTATAAGCAATTTTAAGGCAAAAAGCTCAACAAAATTATTGGTACCCATCCCAAGTCCAGCAGAGAAAGTGAAAAAATGTTCATCAGAAAGGTACAATATACCTCCAACCCCATAGATCTGAGGTGAACCTGCAGCTGAACCATCAAAATATCCCCATGGAAAAGCTTTATCAATCTGTTCACTAGAAATCATTATCAGATGCCTTACTCGATTATCCAAAGGATATGAATGAATTAAACCCAAACACAAGGATGTAACCACATAAGTTTTAGGTTGAATATCTTCAAAACAACAAAGGTTCATATCCTTCCAAATGAACCAAGATACAATAATAAGTAAAGAGCTGTACCTGGAATCAGCCTTCAAAATCCAGTTCTTTACACAGTCTAATACTGAAGATCCATGCCAGAAATCTAAATATCTTAACTTGTCATCGATCTCTGACCAAAGAAGTCCTTGTAAATGAGCATTCAAAACCAATATGATCATTAGTTTCAGCTTCCAACTTGCACAAATAACACCTACCAGGACCCACTCTACCTCTTCTACATAGTATATCCCAAGTAAGTGCTTTTCCTGAAAACAGAAACCAACAGTATAGTTTTGATTTTAGTGGATAGTTTTGTTTCCATAACCACTTCCACCACCAGGACCAATCCAAATCATTCCTATCTTTAATAAGATAAAAATAACCTGCCTTGGGAGTATACTTACCAGTTTTAGAATAACTCCAAACCAGCTGATCATCCTCATTAGAAATTCGAACATGACTGGATATCAGTAAAGCAACATAATTATTCCAAATTATAATTTCTTGTTCCATAAATCCAAATGAATCAACATGTAGCCAGCCGTGATCCTGAAGTAATATTGTTCCAAGGCAAGCAATATCCTTTAAAACAGAAAAACCAGCATCATGAAGTTTATCAATCATAGAAGCTGGTAGAACATGTCTCCATTTACACCCAAGCCAGGGGTCAATACCAATACACACCTCAGATCCAGACCCCACATTCCACACGAGTGCCTGACCAATCAAATCAAAAGAACATAGAACAGATTTCCAACAAATGGAAATGCCTTTCTTATTCTTAACAGTTACCCTTATCCAATCAAGTAAAGTTAATGGATAAATGTATTTCTGATAAGCAATCTGAACCCAAAGTCCAAAACCATTAATCAATATATTTTGCAAATAAAGCAGGATTTTTCAATCCCCATCCACCCAGAGATTTGGGGTTAGCCAAAACCTTCCATGAAGACCAAGGGAGACCAGAATAATCTTTATTGCAAGACCATAAGAACTTAAAACAAGTCTTCCTAATTTTCTCAAGAATACCAACAGGTATCCAAAAATGCATCTAGTAAACTGGAATAGCTTCCAGAACAGACTTCACCAAAATTAGTTTACCACCCTTGGATAGCCATTTGAAACTCCAGTTTTTTATCCTCATTTCCACTTTGGTGATGAGCCAATCCCAATCCTTCTTGAGATATCTACATGGTTTTAAATGGAAACCAAGGTATTTCATACCAGATTCAATTTTTTCAATATTAAAGGAAACAATATTCTGGATCGTAAGCAACTCAAATTCATTTAAACAAGAATAATAAAGAGAAGATTTATCCTCATTTATAATCATTCCAGAAGCATTACAAAAAATCAATAACACCTCATATAAAGTTGATAAGGATCTTTCAGAACCATCAGATACCAAAATGATGTCATCTACAAACAATATATGTGACAGGATGATGTTATTTCCAAAGGAGATGCCCTGAAAACCCCCCCTAAGTTGTGCATAAAGTATATACCTGCTTAAACCCTGAACCACAATAAGGAAAAGTAATGGAGCCAAAGGACAACCTTGCCTAAGTCCCCGGCCAGATTTAAAAAATGTAGAATCCACCCCATTAATAAGAACAGCAAAAGAAACAGATGAAATGCTACTCATCACCCAAGTAATGAAGGAAACAAAAAATCCCATTTTAGTCATAATGACCCTCAAAAAAATACAGTTTACTCGATCATATGCCTTAGATAAATCGATCTTAAGTACCACTGATTTCAAAGCCTTAACATGAATTGAATGCAAACCTTCCTGAATAATACCAACAGCTTCATGTATCTGTCTACCAGGCAGAAACCCAAACTGTTATTTGGAGATGAATCTCCCCAATATCTTCTTAATACGGGTAGAGATGATTTTACCAATGATTTTGTAAACAAAATTACATAAAGATATAGGTCTGAAGTCATCAAATGACTTTGGACAATCATTCTTAGGTATTAAAGCAATAAAGGTAGTATTAAAAACAGCAGGAATTTTACCCGAACATCTCGAGTCTTCAATAACACGAAGAATATCACTTCCCAAGACATCAAAAAGTGCCCTGTAAACTTCCACCAGAATCCCACCCGGTCCAAGAATCTTATCATTTTTACTGACTGTCATAATAGACTTAATTTCTTCAATTGTCATGGGAAACATAAGCTCTAAATTTTCAGCTGCAGATATGTTAGATGGATATTTATCAGCAATATCCAAAATCTCTGTTAAATGAAGATTTTCATCAGCATGAAATAGAGTTTCAAAATGTTGAACTCTTGCCCCAGCAATAGCCTCAAACCCTTCAACTAAATTTGCCCTATCATCTGCTATCTTCCAAATAGTATTAACAAATTTCCTATGGTTAGAAAATTTATGAAAAAAAAGGTGTGTTATCATCCCCATATAATAACCAGATAGCTCTACTCTTCTATCTAGCTTCCTTCTCTCTATCAAGCAATATGTTTCTTCTTCGAACTTCCAAAACATACAGAGAATCTTTATCAACTTCAGTAGTATAACCAAAACCCACATTGAAGCAAGCATTCCCTAATAATAGCTCAATCTCAATTAATTCTTTAGTATCACGATCTTTTCTCTTGATAGACCAATAGATGGATACATTTTTAATCTTTTTTAGATTTTTAGAGAATTGAGATGCAGAAGACAAATCAGAATTATTATCAAAAAATTTCCAAGTATTTTTCAATAATAAAACCAAATCCTCATGTTCAAGCCAGTGAGGATTGAACTTAAAAGGACTATGAAGAATCTTATCATGTCCCAAAATTTTCAGGAAAACAGGTTGGTGATCTGATTCACCCCCACACCCTACCCATTGATGAAGGCACAAATCAAATTCCAAAAGATCAAAAGATATCAACAATATATCCAATCGTTTGCAAATATTTTCGCATCCAACTCTTCTATTATTCCAAGTGGGTAAAACCACACTAGGTTCAATATCCACAAGACCATGATCATCCAAAATTTTTGTGAAGAAATCAGACAGACAATCACTTCTATCCCTATCACCCCAAATCTCTGATAACCCAATGGAGAAGTTCAAATCCCCACCAAAAATAATCTTAGAACAATTAAGACTCACAGAGTCCAGTAAATGGTTCCAGAAACCTTCCCTCTCAACATAAGGTCCATAAATATTAAGAAATCCTAACTCCATTTTAAGTTCAGTAGAATAAAGAGCAACATATAAACCCGAATCCATTGCCCACGAATTCAAGAATTGTAAAACTTTACAATTCCAACCCACAAGCAAACCCCCAAATTTGCCTTTAGCATCCACCGAACAAAAATACCACCCAGGTAGCAAGGATTCCAAGGAACAAGTAGATCGGACCCCATCACCCATAGTTTCTTGAATGAATAAGACATTAACAGACTGGGCAACCACCAATCTACATATAGCTAGTTTTTTTGGTTTACTAGCTAAACCTCTGCAATTTAGAGTCATGACAATCATCTGGAAACCCTAAAAGAGGCCTCCACTGCTATAAGTGCCTCAAAATCATCAGATAGAACTATGCCTTCCTCAGTTAGGTCTGTAGTTAAATAATCCCTTTTTCCAGCAGAAATAATAGGAGCCAAACAACCCTTAGAGTTGGATCAAAGAAAATATCCTGAACCCAATCCCTTCAAAGGCTTGATAGGAGAGATAAAACCTAAATCCCTAAGACTGGAATCACCCGGAATAAATTTATCCAATAGATCCACTCCAGTCTCCAAATTTATACTGCGGTAAATACCCTCCTCAACATCCATCAAAGCAGCCAGACTCAGTGATTTAATTGGAACACTAGGTTCTAGGTCAGAACTATCAGAAGTATTACAAGGTATCGGAGAAATAGTAGCAGCTTTATTGGCTAAATCCAAAGGATTTAAACCCTCCCAACCAGAGCTAGTATTAGAAACCAAAGAACTAGGGCCGTCCCGACCAGGTGGATGAAAACAAGAGGAAACAACAGGAACAGATTGCTTAACTCTCCAAACTTTAGTCTTAGGAAGCATATTAGTCTGTTTTTTTTTAAATGGTAATAGGAAATGATCAAAAAGATGTCCATAATAGTGCAATCTATTACACCTGAAAGGAAAACCAACATAGTCTAATGGCTGTGTGAAAACATGATCACCTTTTTGAATGACAATATCAGCAGCTAGTCCATTTCGCAAATCCAATAAGACCAAAACTTTTCCAAGACAACAAATACCAGTATCCAAAAACGACACATCAGCTTCAAGAAATGTACCAAGATAATTGCCCAGTGTCCTAAAAAATTCCACTGACCAAAATTCGAAAGGTAAGTTGGGCAGTTTAACCCAAATAGGAATGGAATCATACCTTTTGATACGAGGGTCAAATAAGGGTGTCCACCATTTAAGGAAAAGTCCTGAATTGTTATGTCACTTCTCTTATTGTTAAAATGTCCTTCTAGCATTAATTCATTAATTGGATTTCGTTAATATCAGCATGTTGAAACTTCTTTTGTTTGCTATTATCAACAACTTCTCTACAAGTGAAATGAAGATATCGTTGTCCAATGAATATGGATTCTTATATTATTATTACTACTAATAATTTTTTTACCTAACATAATAATTTAAAAGGAAGAACTATAACATTATAAGATTTTTTAGAAAAAAATACTTATCATGGTTATTAATCCCATCAATGCACAAAACAACTAATTACAGAAACCAATGTTTCCAATCATTTATAAATATTTATATTAAAAAATATTTTTTAAATAATAGTTTATTTGAATTATGATTGGTACTAGGAAAGTAGTAACGTTATAATTTTCACATGCGAGCTAAATGAACAAGATAGGCATAGCTTTTGTTTCAATTTTTCGTCAAATGATTTAACCAAACAATAATTGTCGAGACTGTTTTAATGTATTTTTTTTAGTACTTACATGTAGGTACTTTAAAGGAATGTCCATTTCATGTCGCTTAGGTGGTTGGGAGGAATGATTGTTGCCTTCTTCACCCATGTTCAATTCTTGTAAGGGAAACTATGCTCTTGTTGAGCCCTTGTGTATTGACTATGCCATGGTTTGACTAGACATCTAATTCTAGCCATACCTTGATTCTTCGTAATAGTAGATGTTGCATATTTCCAATTGAAAAATGGTACTCTAAATGAACTTATGCGTCCATAGTTTAACTGTAAAGATGCACTATCACAATTATTACCTTTGACACATAACATTTGTCCATCTTGCTTGGTTTATAGAGACAAGAAAAAAGTACCCAGACTTTTGTATCCCTTCTTCGCATTGTAAAAATTACTTGAGTTGCTTTGCTTTTACAAAATCTGGTGCTTTTACAAAATCTGGTGCTTTTACATTGCACCAATTAATTGGGATTCCTAATTTATGGGACCATAATCAAAGTCATGCAATTAATATGAAAGGGCAATCATTGTCAATTAGAGATATTTATTACCAATATCAAGGGTTCCCTTAAACTTCTAGGGGCTTGTCTTAAAGTTCAAAATCCCTTTGTAATTAGAAAGTTGATAACTTGGAGTTCACAGGATTAGAGGTATAGATGTCATTCTTATCTTTTAAACTCAGCATGTGTTCAACTCACTTGATTTTTTGAGGCAAGAAAAACATTCTTGGACTTGTCTCTCACCTTTTCATTGTAGAAATTACTTGAGTTGCTTTGCTTTTACATAATTTGGTCCTTCTACATTACACCAAGTAATTGGGATACCAAATTTGTGGGAACCTTATTCAAAGTCATAGAGTTAATCATTTGATAAATTGGATTTCATGGGATTAGAGGGCTTGATTTTATTGTTATCATTGTCACTCAACATTTTTCTAGCTTGCTTGGTTTTTGGAGGCAAGAAAACTTTCATGGACTTGTATCTTTCCTTTTAATTATAGAAATTACTTAAATTGCTTTGATTTTATAGAATTTGGTGCTTTTACTTTGCACCTAGTAATTGGGATGCTAATTTGTGGGAACCATCTTCAAAGTTACACAACTAACCAATAGTATATTGATTGGATGATATTTTCTAGATATGTTGTTTTCTTTTATTATATGCCTACCAAACTCGAAAATTTCATTTATTTTTGTGTGCTTTGCTTATAATATAGTCTAAAAAACTTCACCTACTCTGTTGTTCTTATTTTACAAAATCACTTGATAACATGTTGGTAAGCCTCTGTTTCCCATTACAATGCATGCAAAATATATGAAGAATATTAAAGGTTGTACTTTCGATTCGATTTCTCAGTGATAACTAATTAGTCAAAGTGATTAACCACAAGGAAAGATTAATTTTTCCATGTTGTCTTAAAATATTTCAGATACCCAAGTTTGGTATATTCTTTGTAACACCCCATATTTTGACTAGGCATGTTTACCGGCATACACATTGCACATTAGTTTGCTTATTATCTGTTGGACTCAACTAGACTGAGTAAACTATATTTTGGCACATTAGACTTGATTATATGTTACTACTATATTGATGATGTTACTATGCTTTTGTTGATACTATGAATATGATGTGATGATGTTACCATTCTTATGAAATTTTACTATGATTATGTGATTTTGATGTCGTAATTATCATGAGACTTCCTTCTTTCATAATGACAGTGTGTGTTTACTTATTGTCCTTGATGAAATATGATATATATGATGTGGTACATGGATACCAACCCATTATGTGATCGATTTAATGATGTTAGGTGATGAAATGAAAGGTTGTTAATGATGCAAATAAAATGTTGATCGAATAGAGATATTTGTTAGAAATGTATGGTTTCAAAATACTAAACTGTAGGACATAGAGGCTATGAGATGGATGGATACTTGATATGATATGAGGACTAAGTGTGTATTAAGCAATGAATCTTAGCAATTGACGGGATAATACGAGGACACAAACCGATAATCTCAATAACAACGTAGTGTGATTTTGATAGGGTATAAACCCAGTTTGTTGAGACGGATGGAGGTATTTCCCACCCAATGGTTCTTATGATACCTGAGGTCGTGGGAGGGTTGCACTGAGTTAGGCTCCCATGGACGTGTGATGATGATGGTCAGATGCATGTTAGGAGGGGTTGGGTCCGTTGTTTAGCTGACACCAACGCTCTCAGTTTCTATATGGGTCCGGGTTAGTGAAGCCGACACCACATCTGTACTAGCAAATGAAGGATAGGGAGGATGTGGAAGTAGGATATGATGGGAGGATGTGTTAGCCAGTATTGTGGGGAATTGGGGGTTCTATGACAATATGTAGTGGTAGTAGGTATCCCTCTCCTAAATGTAACTGATTAATTGATGACTTTAAATCTAATTATAATGATGTTGAATCTAATTATTTAAACCATTAGATAACTCATATTGATAAAATGATTATGTTAAAGTATCTATGATTGTTATGACTGCATTATTATTATAAAATAGCATATATGCATAGGCATGATATGTTACCTATAGTACATATTTGATATGTGCATGCACTAGTCACACATGCAGACGTTGCATATATACACTAGTATTGTTCTACAAGTGCACAAGGTTAAATAATTGTGTAAATTGTTACAAAATAGTAAGTTATTATACATTGGTAATGGAAGTTAAGATTTGTAAAGTAGGTATTAACTAGTCATTTAGTGTTCCTTAAATTGCATATGAGCACTATAATAAATAATTTAGTAAGTGTCGTTAGTTGAAGTTATTGTCAGAAATTGTCGTAAGTAAGCATGAACAGTGTTCCATATTTGACAGTAGAATTGTACTATTTAGTTATTAATTACAATTAGTTTTACCCTTAAGGATACTTGTCTATATATGTAAAAGTACTAGGTTGGTAATTGTCACTTAAAAACTAAACAAACGAGTAATGAATGTTTACTATTATAATTACTATTTATTCAATAATTATGATTGTGATGATTAATATCATTATAATTATTGTTATTTTTAAAAACTATTTTGAAATAAGTAATTTATTAATGCGAGTTAAATTAATTATTTAAATATCGGGATTATTTTGCCTCATTTGATAAGTAGGAACAATAGTGTTAGTTTAAACAAATTGGGATTGAATTGTCCAAATCAAATAATATTATATTAATATTGTATGAATACTAAACAAATTGGAAATCATAACAGCCTTGTCAGATCTTATTTGATTTAGTAACCAATATAATGGAATCTTCGTTATGTTAGGTCATGATTATTTATTATTATTTTATCCTCGAACCTTTAAATAATAAGTGGTAGGTAGATCCATCAATTAAGAAGATGAGCCTCATAAATTAGCCCACTAGTGGTCATTCATAAGAATTAGTAAATATTTGAACTTTGCCTGACAGAACTAATTAATAAACATTATTGTTTGAACTAATCGAGAGAAAACAAGATATGATAAACATATTAAATATTAAATTATCTTGAATAGAGGAAAGGGGATTAATGGGTTTGGGTCTCGAAAAGAAAGGGGGAAGGCGGTGGAGTAAGGTTGAAGGAAGCATAAGGAAGTTAGGTACATAGGAAAGTTTGTAGGGAGTAGTCGGGGATCTTCAATCAGGGTTTTGGGGGGGAAATAAACTTGAAAGGGAAGGGGAAAACCCTATTGAAGAGAGGAGGGGGGAAAGTCTTGTTCGAGAATAAAACTTTTCCAACTTAGCCTCCTTGGTGCTTAGCAACTGACTGGATAAACCACCTTGTCGACCATATCTGATCGTGTTGTCCCTAGGAAATCAATAGACTTCCTAGGGCCAACATGATCAGAGCTGGTCGGCAGGGTGGTTTATCCAGTCGGTTGTTAAGCACTAAGAAGGCTAAGTTGGAAAATTTCTACAAGATTAAATGAGGCCATCTAGCATCTACTACTACCAGGTATTCTTCTTGTCACTTGTTGATTTATCATATTCTAAATCATGTGGAAATATATACCAAATGAAATCTTGTTATTTGGTATAAAATTTATTTATTTTTCAAGTATGCATATATGTTGAAAATGACACGAATATGAAAATAAAATATACTTGAATAGAATATGAAAAATAGGTTAACACAGCTTATACTTTCATTAAAATTTACTAAATCTAGTGCTTTTACATTGCACCAAGTAATCGGTATTCCTAATTTATGGGACCATAATCAAAGTCATGCAATTAATATGAAAGGGCAATGATTGTTAATTAGAGATATTTCTTATCAATATCAAGGGTTCCCTTGAAATTCCAGGGGCTTCTCTTAAAGTTCAAAATCCCTTTGTAATTAGAAAGTTGATAACTTGGATTTCACGGGATTAGAGGACTTTATTTCATTCTTATCTTTTAAACTCAGCATTTGTTCATCTCACTTGATTTTCGAAGGAAAGAAAAACATTCTTGGACTTGTGTCTCACCTTTTCATTGTAGAAATTGCTTGAGTCGCTTTTCTTTTACATAATTTGGTCCTTCTACATTACACCAAGTAATTGGGATGCCAAATTTGTGGGAACATTATTCAAAGTCATAGAGTTAATCATCTAATAAATTAGATTTCATGGGATTACAGGGGTTGATGTTATTGTCATCCCTGTCACTCAACATTTGTCTAGCTTGCTTGGTTTTTGGAGGAAAGAAAAACGTTCATGGACTTGTATCTTTCCTTTTCATTGTATAAATTACTTAAATTGCTTTGATTTTACAGAATTTGGTGCTTTTACTTTGCACCTAGTAATTGGGATGCTTAATTTGTGGGAACCATCTTCAAAGTTACACAACTAACCAATAGTCTATTGATTGGATGCAATTATCTAGATATGTTGTTTTCTTTTATTAAATGCCTACCAAACTCGAAATTTCCATTTATTTTTGTGTGCTTTGCTTATAATATAGTCTAACAAAATTCACCTACTCTGTTGTTCTTATTTTCCAAAATCACTCTATAACATGTTGGTAAGCCTCTGTTTCCCATTACAATGCATGCAAAATATATGAAGAATCTTGAAGGTTGTAATTTCGATTCGATTTCTCAATGATAACTAATTAGTTAAAGTGATTAACCACAAGGAAAGATTAATTTTTCCATGTTGTTTTAAAATCTTTCAGATACCCAAGACTGGTACATTCTTTGTAACGCCCCATATTTTGACTAGGCATGTTTACCAGCATACACGCTGCACTTTATTTTGCTTATTATCTGTTGAACTCAACTAAACTGAGTAAACTGTATTTTGGCAAATTAGACCTGATTATATGTTACTACTATACTGATGTTGTTACTATGCTTTTGTTGATACTGTGAGTATGATGTGATTATGTTACCATTCTTATGAATTTTTACTATGATTAGGTGATTTTAATGTCGTAATTATCATGAGATTTCCTTCTTTCATAATGACAGTGTGTGTTTACTTATTGTCCTTGATGAAATATGATTTATATGATGTGGTACGCGGATACCAACCCATGATGTGATCGATTTAATGATGTTAGGTGATTAAATGAAAGGTTGTTAATGATGCAAATCAAATTTTGATCGAATAGATATATTTGTTAGAAATGTATGCATTCGAAATACTAATATGCAGGACATAGAGGCTATGAGATGGACATATACTTGATATGATATGAGGACTAAGTGTGTATTAAGAAATAAATCTTAGCAATCGACAGGATAATACAATGACACAAACTAATAATATCAATAACAACATAGTGTGAGTTTGACAAGGTATAAACCCAGTATGTTGAGAGGGATGGAGGTATTTCCCACCCTATGGTTCTTATGAAATTATGATACCTAAGGTCGTGGGAGGGTTGTGTTGAGTCACACTCCCCTAGACGTGTGATGATGATGGTTAGATGCCTTTTAGGAGGGATTGCGTCCGCTATTCAGCTGACACCAACGCTCTCATTTTCTATATGGGTCCGGGTCGGTGAAACCGACACCACATCTATACTAGCAGAGGAAGGATAGGGAGGATGTGGAAGTAGGATATGATGGGAGGATGTGTTAGCCAATATTGTGGGGAATTTGGGGTTCTATGACAGTATGTAGTGGTAGTAGGTATCCCTCTCCTAAATGTAACTGATTAATTGATTACTGTAAATCTAATTATAATGATGTTGAATCTGATTATTTAAACCATTAGATAACTCATATTAATAAAATGATTATGTTAAAGTGTCTATGACTATTATGACTGCATTATTATTATTAAATAACATATATGCATAGGCATGATATGTTACCTATAGTACATATGTGATATGTGCATGCACTGGCCACACATGCATACATTGCAAATATACGCTAGTATTGTTATACAAGTGCTCACAGGGTTAAATAATTGTGTAAATTGTTACAAAATAGTAAGTTATTATACATTGGTAATGGAAGTTAAGATTTGTAAGGTAGGTATTAACTAGTCATTTAGTGTTCCTTAAATTGCATATGAGTACTATAATAAATAATTTAGTAAGTGTCGTTAGTTGAAGTTATTGTCAGAAATTGTCGTAAGTAAGCATGAACATTGTTCCATATTTGACAGTAGAATTGTACTATTTAGTTATTAATTAGAATTAGTTTTACCCTTAAGGATACTTGTCTATAAATGTAAAAGTACTAAGTTGGTAATTGTTACTTAAAAACTAAACAAACAAGTAACAAATGTTTACTATTATAATTGTTATTTATTCAATAATTATGATTATGATGATTAATATCGTTATAATTATTGTTATTTTTAAAAACTATTGTGAAATAAGTAATTTCTTAATGCGAGTTAAATTAATTATTTAAATATCTGGATTATTATGCCTCCTTGGATAAGTAGGAACAGTAGTGTTATTTTAAACAAATTGGGATTGAATTGTCTAAATCAAATAATATTATATTAATATTGTATGAATATTAAACAAATTGGAAATCATAACATCCTTGTTAAATCTTATTTTGATTAAGTAACCAATATAATGGAATCTTTAAAAAAAAAAGTAACCAATATTATATTAAAAAAAAAAGTAACCACTATAATGGAATCTTCGTTATGTTAGGTCATGATTATTTATTATTATTTTATCCTCAAACCTTTAAAAAAAAGTAACCAATATAATGGAATCTTTAAAAAAATAAACATAAAAAAGTAACCAATATTATATTTTTTTTTTAAAGTTACAAATATAATGGAATCTTCGTTATGTTAGGTCATGATTATTTATTATTATTTTATCCTCGAACCTTTAAATCATAAGTGGTAGGTAGATCCATCAATTAAGAAGATAAGATTCATAAATTAGCCCAGTAGTGGTCATTCATAAAAATTAGTAAATAATTGAAGTCTGCTTGACAGAACTTTATAAACATTATTGTTTGCACTAATCAAGAGAAAACAATATATGATAAACATATTAAATATTAAATTAGCTTGAATAGTGGAAAGGGGATTAATGGGTTTGGGTCTCGAGAAGAAAGGGGGAAGGCGGTGGAGTAAGGTTGAAGAAAGAATAAGGAAGTTGGGTATATAGGAAAGGTTGGAGGGAGTAGTTGGGGATCTTTGATAGGGGTTTTGGGGGAAAAATAAATTTGAAAGGGAAAGGGAAAACCTTGTTGAAGAGATGAGGGGGAAAAATCTTTTTCGAGAATAAACTTTTCCAACTTAGACTCCTTAGTACTTATCAACTGACTGGATAAACCACCTTGTCGACCATCTCTGATCGTGTTGGACCTAGGAAATCGACAGACTTCCTAGGGCCAGCACAATGAGAGCTTGTCGGCAGGGTGGGTTATCCAGACGGTTGCTAAGCACTAAGGAGGCTAAGTTGGAAAATTTCTGCAGGACTAAAGGAGGACATCTACCATCTACTAGTACTAGGTATTCTTCTTGTCACTTGTTGATTTATCATATTCTAAATCATGTGGAAATACTTACCAAAGGAAATCTTGTTATTTGGTATAAAATTTATTTATTTTTCAAGTCTGCATGTATGTTGAAAATGACACAAATATGAAAATAAAATATACTTGAATAGACTGTGATAAAGAGGTTAACACAGCTTATACTTTCATTAAAATTTACTGAAACAAGCTCAGAGTGATCTCAATACATAGGAATTTAGAATAGATCGACTTAGTGCTTTGCTGCAAATGAGGGCACTTTGGAATTTGGGCTCTGCCGACATCGATTGCATGTGGATATCGATGTGTTTGGTCCTTTGTCTCTGAACCGGATCTGTTGAGATATTGATAGCACTCTGATTGTCACAAAATATGACCCTAGAAGTGGTGCTACCAATATCAAACTAAGATAGAATACCCTACAACCAAACTGCTTTAATGCAAGCATTGCTTGCTCCTCGATACTCTGCCTCTGCTGAAGATAAGGCAATGAATGCCTTCTTTTTGCTTCACCAGCAAATGGGCCCACAACCAAACATGAAAACATAGCCATAAGTGGAATTCTCATTAGGATAGATACGGTCAGTGATAGAATAACCTTCTCACTCAGAAAATAAGATATAAACTATATTCATCAAACTTTTATCAGTAAACTATATGATGTGACCCGTTGACAATACCCCATCCCAGTTTGACGTGACCTGTTTTACTTCCCATTTAAGCAATCATGTTCTCCATGACCCAAATACAGTAATCCATGGGGAGTAGCACCAGTTAGTTAGTTAGTTAGTTCCCACATTGGCAGAGTAGGGTACAACACACATTGGCAGAGCAGGGCCTACAGATAAAAATACCAATCTTTCACTTTCACTTACCAGACACGGGAATAGCCATCGTTTGGGATGAGGCCCGAAAAATAGTAGTGTGTGAGATGCCATTAATAATATCACCTTCCCAATCCGAATCAGTGAATCCAACCAAGTCAAGATCAGAATTTATAGCATAATGAATGCCAAAATGTCTAGTACCCTACACATACTGTAGAATTATTTTGGTTTCCTTCCAGTTAAGCTCAATGGGTTTTTGCATGTACCTTGAAAAAACATTCATAGCATAATAAATATCAAGCCAAGAATGTGTCAAGTACATAAGACTTCTAACCAATTACCGATAGAGTGTAGAATCCACCAACGATGTAGAATCACCCTCCTCAAGATTGATTCATGAGAGGAATGGGAATGATGCAACCTTAAATTATGCCATATTAAACTTAATTAGAAGGTACACACCATATTTTTATTTGGATATCATCATCCCATCAAAATTATGAGTTATTTCTAGACCAAGAAATTGCTTCAGTATACCTAAATCACTCATATCAAATGCTTGGTGTAAAGCGGTTTTTAAGAAGTTGATTGAATCAATAGTTCTTCATGTAATCAATAGGTCATCAACATAAAGTAAAATAATCAAAAAATTACATTCATGCTGCTGTAGATACACATTCGGATCTGATTTGCATCTTGCATAATTTTGTGACAGAAGAAAGGAATCCATCTTTGCCTACCATGCTCTTGGGGCATGTTTTAAGCCACAAAATGATTGCCTTAATATGAAAAATAATGTCAGATATGATATTTAACCTTCAGGATTATTCATGTAGATATATTAATATATATCCCCATGAAGAAAGGCACTCTTTACATTCATATGGTGCACCTCCCAGTGTTTGGATGCGAAAATTGCCAAGACTAGCCGAGTTGAGTCCATTTTTGCAACTGGTGCAAAATTTTCTGTGTAGTCCACTCCTTGAACTTGTGAGAAACCTTTCTTCACCAACCATGCTTTGAATTTTCAAGTTGAACCATCAGCAGAAACCTTGGTTGGATATACCCATTTTCATTGAAACATTTTCCTCCCAGGTGGACTAGCTCCCATGTTGCATTTTTTTGAAGAGAGTTGTACTCTTTGACCCTGGCATCTTGCCATATTGGATCATGGTGGGCATGATAGTATGATTTTGGATCTGATACAATCATCATAAAACATTTTTCATGCAATAAAGGATCAACACATTAAATATACACACCTGCTCTTTCGAAGTCTGCTCGAGTTCTTCTTTGATCAACAGGATTTCCAATGTTTGAAGCGGCATATGAGAAAGTCTTTTCTGCCCACTTTGGAAACTGAGGGGGCTTATTTGGATCTGAATCAGAACCTGATTCTTCATGCTCACTAATATCAGACATATCATCTAAAATATCATAACATGTACTTCCATTCTCATCTACGGGATCTTCATAAAAAAGAGGAAGTAGTTTAGCAACTTCTTCCTCCACTAGTTGTAGATCTCGAAGAGGTTCTTCAAATAGGATACTTCTCTTGATGAATATATTTTTGGATATGATATCAATAATTCTGTATCCTATGAATTCTTTAGCATATCTAATGAGGATTCAGTCAATACTTTGTGGCTCCAAATATTTTCTCTTATAAAGTAGAATTCTAGCCCATGCAGTGGACCCAAAAACCCTTAGATTGGACACATCAAGCTTGTGACCAGTGTATGCTTCGAAATGAGTTTTACCTTTGATGGATGAGTGTGGGAATCTGTTTTGAATGTATGCAACAAAATTCATGGCCTTAGCCCAAATATTTGTATCCAAACCTTTCGAGTCAAGCATACAGGTTTCCATCTCTTTTAGTGGTCGGTTTTTCCTCTTTGCTACACCAATCTGCTGAGGTGTGTAGGGGACTGTGTGTTACATATGGATTCCATTATATGAACAAGTTTGAAACAACCCTGATTTTATATATTCTCCACTATTATCATATATAATATCTTTGATCTTTCTCCCAGTGTCAGTCTCAACAAAAACCTTGAAAATCTTGAATTTTTCAAATACTTCCGATTTGTTTTTGAGAAAATAGACCCATGTGAACCTTTAAAGGTCATCAATGAAAGTACCAAAGTACATCAGGCCATTAATGGAGGTAGTTTCTAATGTACCACTGATATCACTGTGAATCAACCCCAAAATACAGGAAGCTCTGCTAGCTTTACCTCGATCAAACTTGTGCTCAGGATGCTTGCCAACTATGCAACCCTTGCAGATCCCTTTTGAGGATTTGATGTTCGTAAGAACTCCACCATGGAATCATTTTGTAGAAGCTGCAAATACTTATAATTTAGGTGTCCAAACCCCTCATTCCATATCTGACTAACCTCATTTCCATGAGTAAGAAGGACACTTGGCTTTGAATATGGCACAAAGTTGGAAAATTCATATGTTTTTGCAACATGATTTGCTTTGCCTACTACAATGAGTTTTCTAGTGGTTATCTCATAAATCTCAAGATCATTTGGGTTGAATACAACTCTCTTGGGAAAACCAGTATGTTTCATTTGATACACAGAAAGCAGGTTTGAGACTAGAGAGGGAACATATAGAACATTTTGAAAACTGCCATGTTATAAGTGAATTGTACCTTTTCCTTTTAATGAGATTTGTGAATCATCTCCCATGTGGATGGAGATGAAGCTATCGGAGTCCAATGATGTGGAGGAATATTTGCTTTCAACCATATGATTTGAAGCTCCAGATTCTATGAGAAGAGATTTTGCATTCGAAACACTTTCCATGAGTGCATGACCTCTTTCAGGTTGATCATTCTGATCTCCATTGTCCTTCTTCCTTGCGCCATCTGGAAGGGTGATGTTGTTTTTATCCAAGAGAAGGGCCATCTGATCAATAGTTCTCTTCATGCATGAGATTTAAAGATGTAATCCTCTACCACCATAAGAGAAGTTTGTCTTCTCTTTTCCCTTTTGCTTTTCTTTCTCCGAGCTTGAGGGCTTATCGGACTACTTGGTTTTCTCCTTCTACTTAAGATGATCAAACTTGGTCTTCTCTTTATTTTGATTTCCTTTAGTACTCATAGCCTTGGGTCCTCGAGCAAGAAAATCTTGATCCTTAGAGGATCTCATGGATCCCATCTGAACAAGTTTATCATTCCCATTGGTTAAGGACTCAATGAATGCACTCAAGGTTGGCATCTTCCAATTCATATTTGTGAGTTTTCCTATATGGAAGGTAGAAACAAACATAGAATAGTCTTCTCCTAGATTCGAAAGAATAGAAATACTTAGCTGGTCATATTTCTTCTCGTCTCTGTGTTGCTTCAATTGAAGCACCAAATGTTTGAGCTTAGTGAAGAATTCATTTATGGTCTTAAAATTGCTAGGATTGAGAGAGATAAGTTCATTCTCTAACTGATAAACTCTCATATCATCCTGCTTATCGAAGAGTTTGGAAATTTTTTCACATGCTTCTTTGGGAGTCTTCAATCCGCTGAGATGAAAAATAAGATCCTTCTAAATGGAGAGGCATAGGAAACCATAAGCTTCATCAAGCTTATTCCAGTATTTGGAATTCTCTACAACTGCATTGGGATCTGTATCTATTCCCATGGTGACTCTTTAGAGTCCCTTGGAACGTAATATTATCTCTGTGTCCTCTTTCCATTGAAGATAGTTGAAAGGAGTAAGAAGATTGCAAGATGAAGGGTCCATTTTCTAGCTATAGCGAATGCAAATGGATATTGTGAGATACATACAGTCACACAAAACAAACAAAATAAGGTTGAATAACCTGCACTTTTGAAGTTGCTTCACACCTAGATTAGTTAATCAAGTAAGCTTGATCAACCAGATGCAAGATTATCCAAGCTTTATGTGGAAAAAATTATGCTTCTGGTGCAGTGTTGGAATATTTTTTAGTAACTTTTCTCAATCTTCATCAAAAATCCACCAAAGGATCTGTAGAATAATTTCCTTGTCCTTCCATGGCTCTGAAACCATATAAAATTGAGGCACAACAATCATAGAACCAAGACAAAAGTTAGAACATATCAATTTACTCAATGAATGCCAGAAACTGTGCAAAATGTTTCCAGCAGAAAAATTATAATCATTAATTCAAAAGATGTATTATAATGCTCTACAATGGAATGAATAACTAAGGAATTTGTATCCCAAATAGTTCATTCGAATTGAATGCATGAGAGTGCCTTACTTGTCAATTAACACCACTCAACACAACAGTTAACCACTTAACTACAACATAATTGACTCTGACAGACTCAAAGGAAGTTTAAACTGAGTCTAATTGAGTCAAAACTCAATTGCATGCCAACAAGTAGGTGGGGGCACCATTTTAACTTGAGTTAGTTGAGAAGAAATGAACTGAATGACAAAAAATAACTAAGGGCGCCTTTAAGTCTTTAGTTGGCTGAATTGGGTGCCAAAAGTTAGGTGGATGCACCTTTACCACTTCAGTTAACTGAATTGAGTGCCATAAGTTAGGTGGAGGCTCCTTTATCACTTTATTTAACCCAAAATTAGGTGTGGATTCTCCCAGTTGACCGAGTGGGGTGCATTAATCATGCAATTGAACCCAGATTAGCTCCCTGAATGAAGGAGGACGCCCAGATAACTGAAACTGATTAGATGTTGATGATGCAAGGACATGTTTAAGTCAAATACTTAGAATAAGTGGTAAATTAGGTTGTTAATCCAAAATAATGATGTGGATTTGGAAAATGACTCCAACAATGCTCATATTGTAAATCATTATATCACAATATTGAATAATGTCCACGGTTGATTACTAAGTGGTAGAAGAGAAACATGGGAAACAAAAACTCGCCTCAGAATGCTAATCCAAACATATGAAAGATGCTAAGTGGTAGGCTAGAAACATTGGAAACCAACACCCTCCTTGGAATGCTAATCCAAACATACAAAATATTTCTGTTGAACCGAGGGAACCTAATATTGTTGTCGTGACAAGAGGAGATGTTGCGACTGGAGCATATCGAGAAGCACCATATGGACAACCAAGAATGCGACAGGTACAACAAAAGAAGGTGCAATTTGATGTCCAAAAGGAAAAGGAAGTATTCTTAGATGCTTGACATAAGTTCATCGACGAAAATCAAGCATTGACTTATGTTGATGTACTAAATGAAGGACCAATATTGGAAATGCCTCAAAGGTTCAAACAATTATTTCAAAAGAAACCAACAGAAAAGGTTAGTAAATTGAAATAATTCTTTAAAAGTTGTTTAGAATTAATAACAGATAAAGATGTTGTAGCAGAACAGTTAGCTTTAACAAAACAACCTCAAGTAGATGTGAGACTAGAAAAGAGAGTTAACCACATTGGGAAAAGATTGAAGACTGGTCGTGAGCTAAGGATGATTGCCCAGATAGGTGATTATGACATGGATTATATTATTCTGGACTTGGGTTCTTATTGTTGACTAAATTGTCATTGATGCCAACATATGTGTGTCGGTGTGTCTTATCGCCCCTTGAGGTTCCCTTGAGGGTTGAGTAAGTGTAAATTTCAAAGGAGACCTTTTGACCTTGTCCAAGCCCAAGTATAAACCCCTTGGAGCCCTTGGGACATTGCCAAAAGCCCTATACACCCTGTAGATTGTTTAAGTAAACCTAAAGATGTATTATGGCTCCCCAATTGTTTCTTTGGATTCCCCAGTACCACAAATTATTCCATAGCACCCTAGAAAGAGTCCTTGGTGGGTTGAAGAAGTGTAGAATTTCAAAAGATTCCAAATGTCCCATTATGTGGTCATTTGTGTTTTTAATGAGGTCATGGTACCCTAGGAGAAGTCTAGGCACCCCCACACCTTGGTATCCTTGATATGATAAGTATATGGTGGATACCTCCTCCTTGTTGATGTTAAGTATGTGTATGTGAATAACATTGAATTCATCATGCCTTTGATGATGTCCATTAAATCATTTGACCTTGGAATCTATGCATAAGGTAACATGGTCTTTGGCACCTTTTTGTGTGGAGTGTTGATGTCCTGTACAAATTGAAGAATTAAGGGTATTAGACCAATAATTTTCATATTAACCTATCATAGGGAGATATTCCCCTTCAATCCATTTCCATTGATATGTGGAGCATCTTCTAACTCCTTACGGTTGAAGAGATATGAAGTTTTGAAGTTGGGGTGCCCCACCTTTTTGGATGAGCCGACCAAACAAAAGAGAATTTAATTATTTGTAATTTTGAATTTCATGTTGGCTCAAGGTAATAATTTTTCTCCACAGAATATATAAATAGAATATCAAACATTTCATGTGTTCATCATTAATTCTCTTAGGAATTTCGCACTCTTGGAGAAAAGTGCGAAATTTTGTGACAAAAAAATTTATGGGCATCTTCACTAAAATTGGCATAACTTTCTCATACAGAATCAGAATTTCAAAATTCTTGGCTCATTGGAAAGATTGTTACGAGATCTATGTGATGACAGAATCTAGATTTTACTTTGGATTTCTATGGTTTCTTAATATTGTGATCTTCGAAAAGGTGTGGTTCATTCTGCTGGCTTTCTCTTGTGATGACACATGTCTCTCATGGATAGAGTTGATATTTGATATTAGTATGTGAGCCTCTATATTGGTATATATATTTGAATTAATTATGGAGGATATGATGATGATATTGCATACCTTTATGTTATGATATGATACACTTTATGATGATAATGCATGTGATAACGATGTATACTCTATGAAGTTGATGCACTCATATACAATATGATGTACATGCATACCATAGTGTGATGATGCTCTCCTATGCATTATGATGTATAATTGATGTTGATGATGCATACACGGTGCACACTAAGATGATGATGATGGGGATGCATACCCTATGACGATGATGCATACCTATGATGATGATGCATGACAATGCATGCCTTATGTTCAGTGGAAGCAGAGAAGGATTATTTGTTCAGTGACTATGTATGACGAGGTGTACAAAGATGTAAATGATAAGTGTATGGAAGTAAAATGAATTGTTGGTATAAAGGGATGATTTGGCAGTTATCAGAGTGCAGAGGTTATTTGCAGTAGATTCAGAGATTGGTACGTGACAGGCCTATAGGTTGTGCAGTATGGTACAAGTTGTGTAGTGAGGTACAGGTTGTGCAGTGTGGTATAGGTTGTGCAATGTGGTACAAATTGTGCAGTGCAGTACAGGTGATGATTAGCAGGTCCGTATGATAAATGCGGTAGTGGTTCAATATTTTCTATCTTCATATCAGGGTGGCGGGATGGGGCAAGGAAAGGAGGTCGTATCCTCCTTCCGGTTGAAGCCGAAAAACTAGGGAGTGGTAGCTTCCTTCGGGTTGAAGCCTATAAATCAGGTGGTCATAGCCTCCTTCCAGTTGAAGCTGGAAAATTGAAGTCTATATAATAAGGGGGTTGTTCCCTCCTTCCAATTATTTATGGAAAACTATTTTTAAAAGGATTCTGTGGTTTAACCCCCATAACTTGGGTTTCCATGTCAAAAACTATTGTGTACTTTTCACCTTGTTATTTTTATACACATTGATGATGTGATGTGATTGGTGATCAACAACCTGCTTTTGATTAAAATTCTAATTAGTACAAATACTTATTCACCCCCCTCTCAGTATTTCAACACTTATGTTAACATTCTTACTCGATAGACATGGGAAAGTATGGGAAATTCAATACTAGTGTGGTCTCCTGTCCATATAAGATCATCCAATCAGTCGAAGGTTTTTCCTATTGGTTGACTAACACATGTTCCTGATGATATAAAAGGACTCATGACTTTTGCAAATTTTGAGGTGATAGATATTGTTAATGATACAAATATGTATCTCATGCTTCTAGGGATTGACTGGGCCATTGACAATCAAACTATAATCAATTTTAAGAAAAGGATATTGACATTTGAGGATACAGAGTTAAGGGTGGTCACACCATTGTGATCCTCTAGAAGGCCGGAGGTACGTCTAGAAGGTAAATAATGAAGGACAAGATGGATATCTGGACCATATCTATAATATTACCTATGTGATGGATGATTATGTGAATCCCACAACCGATGGAAAGCTCAGCTGGTGAAGTGTTAGTTCCTGCTCATTGTATTTAGGAGAAGTTTTGGAGAATTGGCAAAACCGGCTCCATGAAGTATCAATGTGAAAATGCGAAAGAGTTGCAAACAATCCGATGGGTAGGTATTGAGGTATGTGATATACCTACATATGAAGGTTTTCCTAACTTGGAATATTTTCTTACAGAGTTTGAAGAGAAAGTAACAAAACCTCAGCACTTATTAGCCCTGGATTTTGCATTGAAGGATACACTTGCAAGATGGTGGGTTTCACACAAGCATACTATTTTAGAATACCCTCAATGATGAAGACTGTTGGAAGTTTTATTTGGAGAAAAGATGCTCTATACTGGTTCGAAATATAGAGGACTAACTAATCCTATCGAACATATTGAGCATTGTCATGCGACATGGGAGACGTCGCCGCGAAAAAGGAATGGGTCCATCAGTTTATACATACTTTGGACATAATATTGAGGAACTTGTATGTGTCAGTTGAGCTGTGATGAGGAACAATTGAGTGGGAAGAGGTAGATTCCATTTTCATGCATATGTTTGAATTTTTTGATGATCATCCTTCCATTAATGCTTCTCTACAAGTAATCAAAACTAAGATATTTGAAGATATTCCGATGTCAACGAAAAAATTTCCATCAGAGCAGCGCGATAAATATTCCTAATTCTGAAGGTACTCGCATGGTGGAAGGATCAGGTGTATCAATAAATATGACAATCCATGCGACATAAATATTCCTATTTTTGAAGGTACTTGCGCGATGGAAGGATCAGGTGTATCAAGCGACAAGTTTCTGAATCCTTTGAAAATAAAGAAAGTGAATATTGGATCTCCATAGAACCCAAAGTTTGCTAATATCAGAGACTACTAGGATGATGAGACTGTCGGGAAGATAACATACCTACTACATGAATTTTAGGATTTGTTTCCCACTGATTTTTTGGAAATGAAGGGAATTGTTGGAGATCTTGGAGAAATGAATATTTCCTTGAATCCCGACGCAAAACCTATCAAACAACAACCATATCAGCTCAACCCAAGGTACAAAGAAAAAGTTAGACATATTTTTATATGCGGGAATTATAGAACCTATTGAAGAATCCAAATGGATTATCCCTATGGAAATGCAAGATAAGAAAATTGTTGGTGAAGTGTGTATCTGCGTCGACCCGAGGAAGTTAAATGGTGTCTACCTACAAGACCCATTTATGACCCTATTTACACATTTAGTATTGGAGATTATCAAGGGACAAGAAGTATATTCATTTACTAATGGGTTCTCTGGTTACCATAAGACCGGGATTGCAAAGGAAGATCGACACCAGACAACCTTTGCGACAGAATGGGATGTTTCCAGTATACGGTAATTCCTTTTGGACTAAAGAGTGCTCCTGTTATGTTTTCTAGGATAGTTGTAGTTTCTTTAAATATTTCATTCATAAATTCCTTGAAGTCTTCTTTGATGATTGGACGGTATTTGGGCTAGTAAGAGATCACAACGAAAGTATTAGAATGATGTCAAAACAATGTTGACAGTTCCAGATTTCCCTTAACTTAAATAAGTGCATTTTTTGTGCCCATTTTTTCACTTTGTTGGGTCATGTGGTTTGTCACGATTGAATACTGATGGATCCTGCAAAGATCGTGAGTATTGTCGACCTACCACCACCTTCGATAGTGAAACAATTGAGAAGTACATTAGGACATACGAGGTACTATCAAAAATTTATAATAGTATACGCAGAGGTGACTGCCCCTATGGAGAAATTGTTGAAGAAGGATGTCAAGTTTCAGTAGAGTGAACAATGCCAAGAGAGTCTGGATGTTCTTAAAAACAAGATGGTTACAACACCCATATTAGTATTTCCAGACTGGAAGAAAGAGTTTCATGTACATGTCGATGAGTCATCTGTCATGCTGGATGTTGTACTTGCGCAGCCAAGAGAAGTTTCTATTGATCATCCCATTTCATTTGATAGTAGAAAATTGTCGACGACAGAGCAGAACTATACCACAAAAGAAAGAGAAGGACTTGCTATGGTATATGCTCTTCAAAAATTTTGACACTGTTTGTTGGGAGGACATTTCAAGATGTATATAAATCATTCTGCATTGAAATATTTTGTCAATAAACTAGTTTTGGGGGGGAAGATTTTTTGATGGCTTCTCCTCTTCCAAGAATTTGACTTTGAGATTATTGTTAAGCCAGGTCGACTGAATTCAGGACTGGACCATCTGTCGATGCTAGAAAGTGGAGAAGAGCCCAGTAATCTCGACGATAGTCTTCCTTACGCACAACTATTTGCAGTCAAGATGTTTGATGATCACTATAGATATATTATACATTTCTTAACTACAATATATTCACCAAAAGGATTTAGTACAACAAAAAAGAAACAATTAGTTGTAAAAGTTGCAGACTTCCAATTGATTGCTGGATAATTATACAAGATGGAACCAGATGAAATCCTTCATTATTGTATCTTGGAACATGAGCGACCAAAGGTATTGAATGAACCACATGATGGTGTCGCAGGAGGCCATTATGCAGGAAAAGTGACAGTGCACAAGATTTTACAGGTTAGATTGTGATGGCCTACTTTGCATGCAAACGCTAGAGACTATTGTCGCTATTGTGATATCTGCCAAAGAACTGGAAAATCGTCATGATGAGATGATATGTTGCGAGTACCACAAATAAATTTACATGAATTTGGAAACTAGCTTGTTGATTTTGTTGGTCCTATTAATCCACCAAGAAAGAGAACGAGTGCACGCTACATAATCACTGCGACCAACTACTTGACCATATGGGATGAAGCAATGCCAGTGAAGGATTATACTGCGACTGCTGCATGATCTTTGTTCTACCATGTAGTAAACTAATTTGGATGTTCGAATATATTGATAAGTGATCAAGGAACACATTTTGTCAATCAAATTATTGACCAATTAACTGAGGAATTCCAAATTCGACACTGGAAGACAACACCATATCATCCACAAGCGAATGGTGTTGTTGAAGCGTTCAATAAGATTTTGGAAAATGATTAGACAAAGATCTCCAATGTTCAAAGAGATGATTGGGATCATAAAATACCTACAATATTATGGGCTTATCGCGCAACTTGCAAAAAGTTGACAAGCCGAAATCCATTTTAATTGGTTTATGGACAATAAGTTATTGTACCTCTAGAATATATTGTACCCAGTCTAAGGATAGTTGCAATTATCAAAATGACCGATGTTGGTGATGTATAAGAAATATTGTTGTAACTCGTACAATTATAAGAAGAACGATTTTTTGTAGGCTATCATCAAAATATCGAGAAGGAATGACATAAAGCTTGGAATGACGGGCATATCAAGCATAAGCAGTTTCAAATTGGATATCTTGTTCTCCTATATGACAACAAATTTCTGAAGCACCCTAGAAAGCTTCGAACACATTTGTTGGGATCGTATACTGTCATTTAGATCACTAAAGGAGGAGCAATGCAATTACAGAAATTTGATGGTACACCTTTCAAGGGATTGGTAAATGGAAATTAGATAAGTCCTTATCAAGATAGCCACACTTTGGTCAACTACTAGTTCAAAAAGAGAATTAAAAACAAAGTAAGAAAAAAAAATGTATGAGTGTTGTTATCACAAAGTTTATGAGTGTTGTTATCGCAAAGTTTATGAGAGTTGTTGTCGAAAGCTTATGAGTGTTTTTTTCACAAGATTATGAGTGTCACAAAAGAAAAATTGTTGTCACGGACTATACATATGTTGCAAAATGAGAATCATGTCGTAGACTATACGTCTGTTGCAAAAGAAGAAATTTTTTGCAGACTATATGTCTATCGCAAAAGAAGAATTTTGTCGTGGGCTATATGTCTATCGCAAGAGATTAATTGTTGTCGCACGATAGATTTTGGTCGCAAATGACAGTAGATGACAGTTAATTTAAAGTAACGAAATATTTTGGTGGTGTGCTTTTTGGTCATGTCTGTCATTAATGCACAATAACTACCGTTGAACTGACAGCCAAAGTGACTATTTGGTTGGCAATTTCCGTGACATGATTAGAAATATTGCTCCATGTAACGGAATTTGCCGCCACCTTTCCATTTATTTCAAGATCATGTGAGTGGGCGACTAATCAAATGTGTAAACATATTTCATATTCGCGTCGAAGCTTGATCATTCCGTTGCATCTGACTGAATGAAATTTTGTGCTGAGCCAAACTTGTTTGTTTGCAACCATTTGAGCCGAACTTGTTTCTTAGAGCATGGTCATTTCTGTCTCCAACACAAACATTGTCCAAGAATTAGGTGCTAAGATTCCATCACCCACACCCTTCATGGAAGAACATACAAAAGTTATTTCACAATAACCACTGATTCAAGAAGTTGTTTTACGGCTAGACCCGCTTGAACCATTAAGAAGAAAAAGATCCAACCGTTGAACTGGTTTCAAACCATGCACGACGACACCTGCACCTGATGTTGAAGCAACGGGACTTGGGTTGGCCAACTTTATACCTAATTATGTTTCCTGCCAAGGCCATTAGAAGCACCAAAGGTTACCGTTGGAAAGAATTCCAAGTATCAATTAGAAACGCTAGCGATACCCAAAGGAGTTCGGGTGACAACGAACATTATACCCAACTTGAAGAAAATGGGATTCATCAACCATGACCTTCAAAAGTTCCCTGAAATTCACATGAATAGATATATGACTACACTCCACGAGACTGAGGATGGACTTATTTACATGCTCCCGATGGAATGGGCGTGAGGATTGCATAAATCTGGATTGATGCTACTAATGCATATGCTGCAATTTGGCCGCACAACAAAAGTAAATGCATGTGTGAAGAAGTTGTCGGTGTGTTTTCACGGAGGGTGCCTATGGCTTGATAGAAAAATATCAGTAGATTTTCAGGTCATAGCATCAATTACAGGACTTCCTCTTGTAGGAGTCGACCCAGCGCTCTTCTTCACTGGGAAGGACCAGGATATAACTCTGATCAATAGAATGAGGAAAAGTACAATATGTCGAGGGATAAGAGAGGCTTTTCCATCACCTCTATCAATGACATTGTCGTTCGGTTCGCATCCAAAGTTTTATCCAGCAAGATGTGTCGGAAGATGCGACCGAACCAGTGCACCACATGAATAATTGTTGCGACAGAGTAGTGCACAACATGTGTCTAATTGAAATGGGCAACATATTTGTTGAATGAGTTGTTATCGGATGCTACGGATGCGTAGAAAAAGGGTAACCCCTTTAATTGTTCCTAGCTTTTGATTTTAATTTCATTTTTCGTGTGGGCAGATCCACCAGACTACCAAGGGGTATATGTCTATGTACCGTGCCAAAGATACAGATACCAGAATCTCTGGTTCAACAAGGAGAATCCGCAATGATAAAGATACAATAATGTGTAATTTTATTTGCAAGGAGAGGCACTTAGATGTTTATTAAAAAGCATGCCATTATAATAGAGGAAATCGTCAAAAGGTTTTGTAACATTATAATATTTGCGGTCGAGGCTCACCATATATTTTTGCAATCGCGACAAGACTCGCAGAACTAGTGGTTAGCTACACAATTTCATCTATCTGCCGAAGAAATTGACATGATTATTCAAAATTGTCCCAAAGAATGGAGAGTACCTGTCACAGAGGATCAAATCTTTGCAAAAGATGAGTCATGAGACGATGAACCATTAGATAAGCACAATGGAAACCAGGGAGGTGATCCTCTAGTAGAACAAAGCCCAAGAATCTCTCCCTACAACAATCAAGATGAATCCATTGCAACCTCGACAGATCCAGATTTGGGGGCTAAAATAATACACTTAGAAAAGTATGAGAAGAGTCATAACAAAAGGATGGACGATAGATCATCTAGAATTGTCGGTCTTACAAATGATGATTATAACCTGATTTCAGATCACATGGAGGAAGTCGCAAACCAAATATGCAAGAAGATGGATGAACACTTTGTACTACAATAAAAGAAGTTATAACAGGGGTTGACCAAACACCATATTTGACTATGTCGCAGGACCAAGCTGACCCATCTTAAGAGTGACCTATCGAGACATCGTCGATGAGCCCACAAACAAAGATTCGAGTAATTGGTCAAGTAATTGACTTAGGAATGCTAGATATCAATGTCGTGATCAAGGATCTTGGTCATGTGACTTTAATTTTTTTGCAGTACCAATGTATTTACTGCATGTTATTTAACATGCTGCAGTAGAAGAGATGAAAACAAGAGAGCGTGCAATATTTGGACAATTGAAGACATCAAATAAAACCATTTCAGCACTGAAGCATACAGTTAAGGAGACACATAATAAAGCATAAAAAAGGAAGGATGATAGGAAGCGACTGGATGCATATATTACACTCACTTGTAGCAGTTTCACTGAGGAAGGGATCACACTCGAAATGTTCTCTGAAGAAAACGTTTTTAGACTGGATGAGATAGCTGAGAACCTCCACAAGCAAGTCACGGAGTTGGAATCAAATATGACGCCCAGTACACCTCCAGAGGTACTGGAAGAGCGAAGGAAGGAAACAACTGAGGATGTGCATAAGATTGAGGAGGAAAAGGCACTTTGTGCCAAAGTGGTCAAACATGTTTCTCAGTCATGGGAAGCCTTGATAGATGACACATAGCTAGAATAGGTGACAGAGCGGTTGCACACTGATGAAGCAGACTTTAACTAGTTGAAGAATGAATTGAAGATGCTACCAACAATGGAAAAGATGGCCAAGGAAGTTGATACGAAGAGATTATAACAACATGTAGCCATATTGAGAACACAACAGCAAAAAAGGAACAAAACATGTGGCAGAGCTACATGCAGAAGAAAACAAGGTTATAGGTATTATTAACTTGTCCATGAGAAGGTACGAAAATATTTGGGTTCGACGAGAATGACAACTTTGGAACATATCAGTTTTGAACTTGTGGAACAACCGAAGATAGTACAGGAAGAGGTGCGAAAAGAAACAAAATATGTCGTGAAAATCTTTCAGGATTTTCAAACCAAAATTGCAATGACCGAAATTTCAAACTAATGTGGCTCAGGACGAGGTGCGAGTGAGTTTTGGGGGCCTGTTGACCCTAGGAAAAGATGAGAGAAGATAACCATAATCTTTCTCAGAAAGATGAATATTTTGGTCGCAAGACAAGCTAACACCGTGACGAAAGAGGAAGAAAGCAGGTCGATACGAGGAGTTCGACCTAATTTTGGTAAAGAGTTAGTTAGACTTATAGTTTGCTTTTGGGAAATAAAGCATGATTGTAATTTTGGCCGATAGTTCCTATTTTTAGATGTAATGGGATGAGTTAAATTAGTAAGACACCATATCGATTGACAATTGAGAATCAGTCGATGAGTAAAGAAAGAATCATAAAATCCTATAAAGTCGATCCAAGATGTGTGGAAACGACATATGACTTAACATAGAACATAGAATAGATAAATAATGTCAAGAAAGAAAGAGAGACCAAAAAATAGAGAGAATGAGACAAGAAAAGAGTCATTGATTGTAAAGAAGATCAAAAGAATAGTCTACAAGTTGTGTGCATAGACCACAGGTACTAAACCATTTCTCATGCCAGATGAAGAGAACCTTTGTGGTTTTTCCCATATGGGTTTCCACGTTAAACCTTGTGTCTCTGTGTCTTTAATATTTTTGTTTATGTCGAATGCATATCTATTGTGAATGAGATTATCTGAATCTGACAAGCCAATCTGTTAGGGAATGAACTTATCTATATATGTTTCACATCTAATGTTATGATCATATGGAATAATAGTTAATGTGTGATAATTCTTTATGTTACATACTGCCATATATGTCAATGGATCAATAGGCTATCTTCTTGAATGAATGTATGAGACAAGTATATTCTCTGATTTCGATCAAGTGACCTAATAATGTTATAATAAGGAAATCCCCCTCATAACTGCAAAAACCTAGTTCTGTAAATCCCCATAGATATCTTGGGTGAGATCTCATTTGCATTGCAGGTGTTGCTGATGAGGTTATGCTCTGTCGGGCCAATATCTTGGGCTTTGTTGACAAACAAGGGATCTGAACCTAGGTTGACAGAGAAATAAGCCAACAAAATCCTGGAGCTGTGGGATTTGGAGGATCCATAAGTGATTCCTTTGGATCCATTTTACAAGTCTTATGGGAAGGCATGGGACATGATAGCAACAATGTTTTAGAGCTAGTAGGCTTATCAGAGGGCATTCTGATCGCTAAAAGGCTCAATTTTCTCCGTTTAATTGTTGAAGGGGAATCCCATCTTGTTCTCTCTTTTGCAATACATCTTCATAGTGGTGCTCAATTTGTGAATCTCTCATCTAGCTGAGGCTAGAATTTGGTCTTGGTCGGTTAGCATATATCTCAGCTCAAACTAGAGCCTTCACTTTCCATCACGTAAGGAGGAAGGCTAACTCTCTCGCAAAACGACTTCCTAATGAGGGGGTGAATTGCAATTCGAGTCTACAAGAGAACAATCTGCTCTCTCTTAAGCCAGAGACTCTGGCCCTGGAGTGTCAAAGAATCACCACACCTGGATGTAGGGGATCAACCTACGATGACATCTCGACAGCTCACGGTGCAAGCACCAATGTAGAAACTTGCATAGCATATTTCGCATGACAAGGAGGATAGGGCATGTGGATCTAGGTTTATGTATGGGTTAAATTCCTAGATGTTGGGCATTAAGTCACCCCCTTATGCAGCTGGAACACCATTTCGTCGAGATTGTTTGTAGGGACAAGGTATGATGGATTATGTGCAGGAGTTAATGAGCGGAACCCTCTCGTGTGTGACCGAGCTTGGCTTAGGGAGGATAACAATGGAGGAGGGGGATCCTCTCGACCTCAAGGAAGTCGGAGTGTTGGCTATCTTGGTGTTTCTGATTAAATCCTCTGTCAATGAAGTTGTTAACCAGGACTACGACATGCAAAGGTAGAGGGGCACCCCGAGGTGTACTAGCAACACGAGGCACGAAGGTGTCAAGAGAAAGGTCTACCTAGGTGCAACAAATGGCTATGTTGTGCATGTTTCTATGTCGGTGCAGTGTATGATTGATGACTAGGAATATCATGTGGTCTCTGATCATTTAGATTCTGGGAGGAACGGGGGCGGGATAAATCATTACTGGATTGTGAAAAATATGATGGGAATGTTAATGGAGGACATGTAATCCAAATGGAGTGGGACTAGAGATATAGTGTAAGAAATCAAGGCAAGCCTGATATAGATTTACGAGAAGTTGAATAATATAGAAGCCAATTTCGACTGGAAGCACTATACCATTGCTTATTGTGATGGGGAGACTAAAGGTGGTGGAAAAATAGATAGACGAGGTGTGGTGGGAAATATTTCCAGTGCGATCCAAAGGTCTATTGTTCCAGATGGGGAGAGCTTGTAAAACATTTATCTCATGACGTTGTCGACGGCTAAACCCCTTCTCACAAAAAGAGTCCGCGAGGAACTCGAGGGAAACACTACTTCAAGACCTCATATGTAGCCTCGGCATGTTAACTCGCCCTCTCAAGCGAGGGATGATGAATATGGTGCCTACCCAATTCTGGAGGAGATGCAAGACTTGACGCATGCAAACGAACCACCTAAGATGGAAAAGGTGGACCTAGGTTCTCTTCGCGACTTTCAGTTTTTTTTTTGCTCAACAATGACTTTATTTTCATGTCAATTACTAGTTTAATTTGTCAAAATTGTAATATGCCAGTTGGGTGGCTCAATTCTAGACAGGGTTTCCTAATAGTTTTGAACATAAATTTTAGATTTTTTGAACAATTGGGCGGGTGGCTAAACAGTCTCAGTCCCCATAAGATGTTAACAGTGCTTTTCCTTGTATTTTGTTACCTCTGTTAATGGAAAAATTAAAAATTGCAGTTAAAAAAAACATTTAAACATATAAAAAATTTAATAAACATAACTATAGCTTCATATTTTTTTAAATTAATTTTTAAATACCTTTCTTTTTAAAAAATAGTATAAGATTCGAATTATGTATTATTATTAGTAGAAGAAAATAAATTGCTTTATTAATATTTGCAATTATGATTTAATTGATTTTTATTTATAATTTAGATGTGAATTTTTTATTATGAAAAATTGTAGTGTTAAATTTTATACCTTAAAGTATTTAAAAAATGATTCATATATTAATCATATTAAATAAGACATGATTGTTGGTCGAAACTGGAGCAACCTTGGAGGAACGAAGCAAGGTGGCGCTAGGGTTCTCCCAGGTAACGCAAGGTGAAGGGCGGCCAGGCCATGCCGGTCTGCCCACGAGCATTGCCTTCAGGCCCCCTGCAGCATGCCATGGCGGCATTAGGGCAGGGGGATATTGCCCCGGTCGGTGGGGATCTCGTAGCTGGATGGGAGGAGCAGGTCGAGGTCGAAAAGGAAGGGGCGAGTCATCCAAGTTCTAGGAAAGGCAAGAAGGCTGGGTTGGGGGGCTTCTTGCCGAAGACGGCCTCTATCCCAGCGATCCAAATCCGATCTAAGGCAGTCAGAGGTAAGATTGAATCCTGGAAGGAAAAATCCGTAATAGGGAAATTTGTGGGGATATGGCCGAAGGAGAAAGACCTGATAAAATGGATTAATGGTGTATGGAACCCTAAAGGCCACTACGATCTTCAGTTAGGCTCAAAGGGTTTCTTCACTATTATCTTCTTTAATCAGGAAGACAGGGACAGAGTCATGGAGGGAGGACCATACTTTTTCTTCTCGGAAGGGTTATACCTGCACCCATGGAAGGAGCGTTTTAACCCAGAGACAGAGGACATGACGGACGCGCCAGTTTGGATTCACCTCTTCTCTCTTCTGGGTGAATATTGGGATATGGAGACTTTGAGGGACATTGGAAATACCCTGGGGGAATTCATAAAAATAGCAGAACAAACTAAGATCCAAAGGTACACTTCCTTCGCTCGGATTTGTGTCTATATGGACCTCTCCAGAAAGCTCCTAGAAGCTATTAGTCTCAACTGGGAAGATGAGGAGTGGATCCAACCCATCGACTATGAGCAACTCCCCTTCAGATGCTGCCACTGTCATGAATATGGTCACCTCAGAAGGAACTGCCCTAAACTTAGCCCTAGGATTGAACCGTCTGCCCCCCATCAAGGTAAGGACCAGGAAGCGGATGGGTTTACTCAGGTCAAGAACAGAAGGAGAAGCAAAGGGGGAGGAAAACCCATCACGAAAAAGGAGCCGGTGATAAAAAAGAACAAACCAAGGAATCCTTTTAAGGTGCTAGAGTCAATGAATGAGGATGAAGAAAGTCTAGTGGTGAAACCGGTTTTGAACCAGCAGGAAAACCTGCCCAACCCCCGAGAGGAGGAGGTTGATCAAAAAATGGAAGGTACGAAGGAGGGAGAAGGTGAAGACATGGAACTAGGTGAGCTGGACCTAGACGCGATCGAGGAGGAATGCAGGAAGAAGGGACAAGGTTATGTCTCAAGACGCTAGCTTGAACTCCTTCAGGAGGCAATCATTTGAACAGGCGCTCTTGAGAGCCTCGGGATCGATCCTGATGCCCATAAAGGTAGCAAGAGGAAGTCCCCAGAGGAAGAACTCCGAAGAGGGAGGAAGACGAATAAGCAGCGCATAGCAGCAGTTGGAGTCCGACTGATTGAATCTGGCCAGTACCAACAATCAGAGCGACATTCTTTGAAGTTAAAAAGAGTTGTCAATGCATATCATATCATGGAATATAAGGGGGTGTGGCAACCCCAAGAAGTGGAAAACTCTAAATCGGAAAATTAAGCAAGAAACACCGGATATTATTTTCCTCCAAGAAACTAAATGTAGTTTGGGTGGTTTAGAGAAGATTAAGGATAAAATCTGGAAAAGGGAGTCACCTTATGGCCCTATATGCAGTTGGTCAATCTGGCGGTGTGGCAATCTTCTGGCAGCCCAGGACTGTGGAGTTCTCTAACTAGCATGTCAATAAGTTTTCCCTAATGGCAAAGTTTTGTTTTCTGGATTCGGGGGTGAAGGGCTCTCTGGGCAATGTTTATGGCCCTAGCAGGTTCCCTGAGAAGCAATCCTTCCTGGATTTCCTCAACTGGGTCAAAGAGCAATCGGAGCGGGGGACGTGGGTGCTCGGTGGGGACTTCAACCTGATTTCTAATCTGGGGGAGAAGAAGGGTGGTAAACGCATCCTGGATAAATACCAGGAGGCCTTCAGTGAGTCATTGTCCCAGAGCTTGCTGGTTGACGTGGAGACAGGAAATGGTTGGTACACTTGAAACAACAAGAGAGGGGGAGAGTAAATGGTGGCCTCCCACCTGGATCGGGTCTTGGTGTCAGAGAATACCATGCACAGTTCGGGGGAGCTTCTGGCTGATGTTCTCCCGGCAGCTGGCTCGAACCACTGGCCCATTAGCCTTTCGTGGGATTGGTCTAGCACCCCTATGAGAAAACATTTTCGTTTTGAACACTTCTGGATGGAGCACAGAGATTTCAAGGACCTTGTCAATCAATGGTGGCAGGAGTTGGTCCCCCCCCTGGAACTGTTATGTACCTCTTTCAGCAGAAACCCAAGCCCTGAAGGCCAAAATTTGCACGTGGAATAGGGAGGAATTTGGGAACATCTTTGAGGACAAAAAAAACTGTTATCTGAGCTAGACCTCATTAATAGACAAGGCATGGAAGGCGGATGGGATCAGGACATGAAAGTCAAAGAGAAGGATTTAATGAGTCAGCTGGAGGCTAGGGAAAAGCAGGAGGCGATTTTCTGGCAACAGAAGGCAAGGGTCAAATAGATGCAAGAGGGCGAAAGAAACACCAAATTCTTTCACAACTCGATGATCCAGAACAGGAACAATTCCAGAATCCAGAAACTTAAGAAAGGAGATGGCTCTAGGGTGGAAACTAGACAGGAGATTGAAGCTGAACTCACCCTACACTTCTCGGAGATTATCAGAGAGGATGGAGGGGACAGAAGTTGAGATATTGAGCAGATCACCAGTTTAATCCCCAGTGTGGTCACTGGCGAAAATAATGAAATGCTGAACAAGCCTATAGAGATGCAGGAGGTAGAGGAAGCGGTCAACCAAATGGCCCTAGGGAAAGCCCCTAGACTTGATGGTTTTACAACCAACTTCTTTCACCACTTCTGGGACCTTGTCAAGGAGGACGTGCTAGCCATTGTTGAGGAATCCAGGTCCAAGAGGGGTGTCCTCAAAGCCTTCAATGCTACCTTCCTTACCTTAATTCCCAAAGAGGTAGGGGCAGACACTCCTGACAAATTCAGACCAATAGCGCTATGCAATGTCATCTACAAAATTATCTCCAAGGTCATTGCTAATCGGCTCAAACCCCTTCTCTCGATGCTTATTAGCCCGGAGCAGTCTGGTTTCATGGAAGGAAGATAGATCCTGGATGGGGTTATTCTGGTTCACGAAGTGTTGCACTCGCTCAGAATCACTAGGACTCCCGGTATGATGATCAAACTAGACATAGCCAAGGCATATGATAAGCTAAATTGGGAATTCATGGAGAAAATGTTAGGAGCCTTTGGCTTCTCTCGTGCTTGGGTGGAGTGGGTCATGGGTTTGGTCACTACGCCCTTCTTCAACATTCTCCTTAACGGTTCCCTGACCAACACTTTCCAACCTTCTCAAGGTATTCGCTAAGGAGACCCTCTATCTCCCTTCCTCTTCATCCATATGGCAGAAGGTGTGAGTCGCCTAATTGCTACCCAGGAAGGTCGTGGGGAAATAAGGGGAGTTAGGGATCATGAGGGGACCCCTCCTTAGACTCACCAGCAATTCGTTGACGATACCATGCTCATGGGGCACCCTTCATTCCAAGAAGCACGAAGCTTCAAGAATAGCCTGGATCTCTTTGCTAGGGCCTACGGCCTGGCGGTCAATCCTAACAAGTCCCACGTTTTCTTTGTCAACACTCCCCCGGCCACTCAAGGGAACATTTTAAGAGTCCTGGGGTTTGCGAGAGGGGCTTTCCCATCCAAATACCTTGGGATCCCCCTTGGGATTGGGAGGCCGCAACGGGAATCCTGGCAGGAACTTTTGGACAAATTGAAACAAAAACTTTCAAGCTAGGTGCTACGGCCTTTAAATTTCCCCAGCAGACTGATTTTGGTCAAGTCAATTTTGCAAGCTATGCTGACCTACCTCTTCTCAATTTTAGCCGCTCCCAAGTCCATCCTCAAGGAAATTCGGTGTTTACAACGTAATTTTCTCTAGGGGGGGCGGGAGGCAAAGGCCAAATTCTCATTGGTGAGTTGGGAGGACGTCTGTAGGCCCAAGGAGCAAGGTGGTTTAGGCCTCAGAGACCCTGAAGTGATGACGGAAATTCAAGGAGCCAAAGTCTGGTGGCGCTGGGTAAATTACTCCTCAGACCCTTGGGCCAAACTGTGGCACATGAAATACGCCTGAGATAGGCCTATCCATCAATTGATTAGATTCAATGAGTCCCAAAACGGCTCCCCCATTTGGTTGAAATCTTTGGCCGGCAGGACTATAGGAGCATAGTTTTTGGGAGATCAGGGACGGCAGCAGGGAAAAATTTTGGGAGGATTCGTGGAACCAACTCCCCATCCTCGGCAGGGATTGCCATTGGTCTAACATCAAGTAGCAGGCGATTGATGGGGGCAGGGTTCAAGTGAACTAGGCGTGGTTGGTTGGAGATTTCAGGGTTCAGCGCCATTGGGACTTTCAGGAGAAACCTGAACCCACAAGTGAGGAGGATTGGGATCCCTTTCAGGAGGAACTGAACAAACGTTTCATCAAGGTTCAAGAGGGTCCCGATGTTTTAAGATGGGGATACAGGTCCAGAGGTGCCTTTAACATTAAGGAGGCCTATCAAATCAGGATCACTAGTCAGGCTATGGTGGATGATATTTGGAAAAAAATATGGGCAGCCAACCTTTGGCCCAAGGTTGCTCTCTTTGTTTGGCTGGTTGTCTGAGGGAGGATTCTCACCTGTGACAACTTGTGTAAGCGAGGGGTCCAAGGTCCCTCTCAATGTTGCTTGTGCTACCGAGAGGAGGAATCCATGAACCACCTATTGGATAGTTGCACCTTTCCAGCAGCGGTTTGGGACAAGGGAGTGATGGGATTTTGTCGGAGCGATAGAAGGCGTGGCCCACCTTCTCGATCCCTTCGTGATTGGCACCCAAAAGCCTTCAGAAATCCTATCATCAGAACAATATGGGAAGCCTTCCCAGGTATGACTATGTGGTGCTTATGGAAGGAACAGAATGCTCGGATCTTCAGGGATCATCGTAAAGATGCGAAGGCGGTGTGGAAAATGGTGAAGGACAACCTGCTATCTTCCATCTGATGCATACAGTGGCATGATTAGGACAAGATTATCCCTCAGGAGGAAGCCCAGATAGTCGCGAATTGGGGCCTGGATAGATCCATGATGGATGGTCTGCCCGAACGGGACAATTTATGCCAACCTTCTAGCCCGAAGTTTTGGTCAACCCCTCCCCCCCTTGTCTTCAAGCTGAACTTCGATGGTGCTTCTTGAGGCAATCCTGGCCCGGCGGGATTTGGGGGTCTTTGCCGCAACCACGATGGTATTCCTGGGCTCAATAGGGCAGGATACCAACAACTCCATCGAATTGGAAGGTTTAATTCAAGGCTTCGAGGTTCTGATCAAGGGTGCCTTTCTCCCAGCAATCATCGAAGGTGAATCCAACACTCTCGTCCAGATGGCCAAAAGGATGATGAAAGGGAAAACATCGGAAAAGGTGTCTCCCAGTTGGTGCCTTGCTTCCATGTTGGACCAGCTGCGCATCCTTCTCCTTTCTTACCCCGCAGTATCTTTATGCCATGTTAGACGGGAGGCCAACAAAGCGGCTGATTGTTTGGTAAATACTAGCATAGATAACGGAGGTGGCTTTCGATGCGATAGCTTGGAGGCTTATGGAGAGGAGGATTGGGCCCATCATTGCTGCCAACTAGCCATAAGGGACGCTGTCATGGAATCACAGATGGCTGGTCTGGTAGATGGGAGGACAAGTGGTGATAGGAGGTGCGAGCACGCCTACACGAGGCCAGCCTAATGTTGTGCGATCACACTGTTTTAAATGTCCAGCGGTTAGGGTGGTTGTACTGCACCATTATTTTTGTTCATGCAGCTGGGATTGATAAGATTGGCACTATGCGACAAGATCGTCGGTCGGCTTGGGATCATTATTACCTCAGGAAGTACTGTGTCATCTCTGGTACGAAGGCTGCCATGTTCATGATTTGCATGATGTAGGCTAAGGTCAGGGATGGGAGCGCTCCCACGCACATTCCCCTGTTTAATTCTGTGAGGGCTGGTCCTCACCCCATTGTGTATCGAGACTCCAGGTTTAGGTTATCGAATCCGACTCCCTCCCTGTGCTACTCCCTTGCATTTGCTTCAGTGGGTGCTTCTCAGCGCTGCTTCCTGTCACTCTCCCTCCATTCGTAGCTTGGTGTTATGGCGCCCCAATGGCAATTTAGGAGGGATGTTTTCCCTAGTGAAACGCCTGGCCAGTATGCTGGAAAAGGGAAAACTATCTTGTGCCGAACCTGTCAAACCACTAGGGCTCAGCTCCAGGCTCAGGAGAAGGCTGAGTAGTTCAAGGACCATGTTCCGCTCGGTATCTGCAGAGAGATTGAAAAGGTGGTCGAGGAGTTATGGGATGAGGTGAAAAGTATGTCGCGGAAATGTCTGCATGCAGAGGTGGTGAATTGGGTGCTGGATCCTGGAAACACTGCAGGGCGTGCCTCAGCCTATGATCGCATGTTAATGACCTACTGGGTGACGATACGCCTGGTGGGGCATTCTTCAGAGATGCTAGAAGCTAAGAGAGCAGGGGATGTGGAGCCTGTGCATTTTTGGAAGGACCACAACAACGAATGCCACATAATGCACCAGAAAATCGACATGCTTATAGCTCAGTTGGGGTTTCCTTTCCACCCGGTTGATCGTCGGGCTCTGGAGATTGCACGACCTCGGGCAAGGGATAATAGAAGAGGTCCATCAGAAGGCGGTGACCCGGCGAGCACCTCGATCTTGGTAGGCTTCCAGCAAGCAGGAGTGGCAAGTTCTTTAGGATTTCAGCTAGCAGTGGCAGAGCTTCCCCCGTTTGGTGCACCCCTTCAGGGACTGTCTCCTCCTGGTCGGGTTTGACTCTCATTTTTGTCTAAGATTTTTCAATGCCTAGTTTCTGTCAGGGTTTAGGTTATGTTTTTAGTTGCTTTGGTAGTCGTCGTAGCACTAACAGTGGAAATTATGTAATTAATAGGGATTCTCAAGGTTATAGGCACTACAGTAAGTTTGTTTTGACAAGGGATGATCAACTCTGTATTTATGATCAAAATTTTGATAGTATTGCTTGTAAAGGGGGGAATGGAAGACATGGTAAACTCCTGTATTTTTTGTGGAAACACAGACCAAGTCTGAATCTGGACAAGGTCCAGCCGGATTGGGTCATGACCACCCTGTTTTTGGGACTGTTTTAGATGTATATCCGCTTTGTAACTTTGATTCTATAAAGTAATACAAGTTTTATTTACCAAAAAAAAAAAAAAAAATCATATTAAATAATGATGTCAAAACAACACAAACTATTCAACAAACACATATTTATTTATTTATATTGTAAAACATAGCAATCCAAACCAAGAAGTGGTCATGTCATCGCAGGAGACATGGGATGAATCAAGGGGTGGAGCCTCCTCCAGGATGGGATAGGCCCACCCCCCTTCCTCTGAATTTGTGACAGAATTAGTGACAGGCATGAACGCAGGTGGAGGAGACATCTAGTTTCCTGGCTCTTCACAATCCTGCACCCGTTTCAACAGAGGTTCAATGGTGGACGGGATGGGAAAAGGCATGCTGGTCGCAGCTTCCAGAGTTGGTGCCGATCCTTTATCCACTGATCTTCCTCCCGTAGTGCTGCCACACCCCACCTCCATTTCGCCAACACATCTTTGCTCAGTCGCTAGACATTTCCTAGCAAAGGTGGCGTCAAGGCTGCTAAGATGGTTATCCATGTCAATCATTTTCGCCTTAATAGAAGAAACAGTGTTGCGAGCCGAGCTCCAACTTACCATCATATCCTCCATAAGAACCCCCATCATATTATTATTATTTTTTTAAACGGTTATGTTATTATAAATGAAACAGCAGTTGATATGCTGGAATAATTCAATACAACACTCTACTAACTTTCCTCAATCTCCAGTCGGGCTAGGGAGGTATTTCAGAGCTTACACTCGAGTTAACCACAAGGTCATTTTGCCCGATCACTATCGACTTGTTGGCAGCTATATCCGCCAGAACATTCAGCTCCCTTAAGATGTGATAGAAGGTGACTTTCCTGAACAATCTAGCCTTGGTTCTAATCCTATTTATCAGTCTTGCGGTGCAAACATTCTTGCCTCTTCTACCCCCATTCAATGCTTGAATAACTAATCTGGAATCACCAAAGACCATGACTTCTTCCACACCTTACTTCTGTAACTGTTTGATCCCTTGCCAGAGTCCATAAGCCTCGGCCATATTATTGGAATTATAGCCAATATTCTAGTAGTATTCCATCATGATTTTCCCGCCTGGCTCGATAATGATTCCCCCTCCTCCCGCTTTCCCCGGGTTCCCTTTGGAAGCCCCATCAAAAAAAAGTTTAAAAATCTTCCTTTCTCTTAGCCAGTTCTCGAACTGGGATTCATCCATTATGATTTCCCATTTTTCCAATTTACTTGCTGCTACTGCTCTTACCGCCTTGATGTTTAGTCTCTGCATCGAGCTTTTCTCATTAGCATTCAGAGTCCCTTTGTTGCTAGGTATTTTGGAATTGCTGACAATTTCCCCCAGCATGGCATTTACTTTTGCAGTGAACTTCCATGCTGGTTGAGTTTTGTTTTGAAAAATTTGATGGTTTCTTTCATTCCAGATGCACCAACAGGTTAGTTTGGGGATCTTCATCCAGCATGCTCGCACTCCATTTTTGTTTGATAGCTCTCTGTTATAGTGTTTTTCCTAGTGTAAGAAGCAATCCTGGATACTGTCCGGGGCGTGATTATCCTCTCCCCAGCCATTCAGCACTTCATTCCAGACAGCAGCAGCATAAGAGCAATTAAAAAAAAGGTGACTGATATTTTCTGATTCTACAGCACAGAGTGGACATCGAAAGGGACCAGCAAACCCCCTTTTCTCCAAATTCTCACCAGTGAGGATTTTCTTATGCATCGGTGTCCAGGAAAACATTTCAATCTTTGGCAGGGTGATGTAATGCCACAAATTGTTCCAAGATTTTGGATTGGCGGGCACATTGTAGTTAGCAGAAAAACGTTGGTACCCTTCAGCAGTTGTATACTTGCCGGACTGCCTTCCCCAGCCACGTTTATCTTTTCTAGATTTATTGATTGGAGCGAGGCCTGCTAGATGATGTAAAATCAATGTGCTTTCAATTTTTAAATCAGCAGGGCACTCCGGCAGTTCCCATCGTGACCAGTTATTTGGCTCAACGTCCTCCCATTCAGCAATGTCCCAAATCGTGGTCAATCTTTTGTCTGTCATCCAAGCTTGCAGGCATGGGAGATGAGGTGGAGGGAGGCCCAGGATCACATCTTGCCAGATGCTAATCGATTTCCCATTGCCTGGAATGAAGGATAGCTCAGCTCTGAAGTATGGCAGCATTTTTTTGCAGACATTGTAAATGACAGAGCCGTTTTTTACTACGTGGTCTCCATCCAAGCACCTGAGTGTTGGGCTGGGGAAGTATTTCTTCTTTAGCACCCTGCTGCTCCATGAGGATTTGGGCTCGAGCAAATTCCATAACAGCTTGGCTCCCATGGCCAAATTTTGGCATTTTAAGTCTCTGATTTGAAGGCCTCCCTCTGACCAAGGAAGTTTTATGGTTTTCCAGCTGACCAAGGCGATTTTTTTACTCCCCCCATTGTTCCCCCCTTGCCAGAGAAAGTTTCTTATCAGGCCTTCAATTTGGTTTAAGACGGTGGCCGGAGCTAGAAGAAGGGAGCATTGGTAGAGCAGAAAGTTGTTCAATACAACCTTGATGAGCACTACCTTGCTAGCCAAATTGAGCCAGATCGTCCCCCAATTCGTGATATTCCTTTTGATTTTCTCCACAATGGGAGTCCAGGCTGATCTCTTAGACTTGGATTTGAAGATAGGCACTCCCAGATAGTTGAAGGATTCCCACGTAACAGCCCCATCCATGTCGAGTATCAGGGAGATATCAAGCATTTCCCTGGGATTTAGACCCCATCCAAAGATCTGACTTTTCCCTAAATTGATTTTGCTTCCGGAGGCATTACAGTAACGGTTCATTTCCAGCTTGAAGCGACGAGCTATAATTTGGCTGGCTCCTCCCAGCAGGATAGTATCATCCGCGAACAGAGCGTGGTTGATGTCTTTAGTGCCTCTAGCCATCCTGATGCCAGAAAGCTCCTGATCTTGTCTTGCATATTCCAGTTGGAAGCTAAGGACAGATGCCTGGATGGCATAGAGCAGGGGGGATAGCGGGCAGCCTTGCCTCAGACCTCTTGAAGCTTTAAAGAAGGGCCCAGCTCTACCGTTGATAAGCGGGGCTATCCAGGGCTGGCTGATGCAGGCCTTAACCCAAGAGATGAATTCAGGAGCGAAGCCAAATCTCCTCATTACCTGATAGAGAAAGGAGTGGCTGACTCTATCAAAAGCATTGGCTAGGTCCAGCTTTACCGCCATTCCTTTGTCTCCATTTTTCTGACTGGAATGAATAGCCTCTTGAACTAAGATTATGTTGTCCCAAATCTTCCTGCCTTTGACAAAGCCTCCTTGGTTTTCCGGGATGAGATGAGGAAGGATATATTTTAGTCTATTGGCCATTATCTTTGTAATGATTTTGTAGCCTATGTTACACAGGGATATAGGACAAAATCTGTCAAATGATTTGGCTCCCTTTTCTTTGGGAATGAGTGCCAGGAAGGCAGAATTAGTGTTGCCTCCTATTTTATTGCACCTTTGGGATTTATTGACCATTTTGAGCAAGTCGATTTTGAAAATCTCCCAGCATATTTTTATGAAATTGACATTGAAGCCATCAGGGCCTGGAGCCCTGTCGTCCTCCATATTGTCAACAGCATGTTTGATTTCCTCCAGCGTGACCACCTACTTCAGGGCGTCATTGTCTTTGTTTTTTATGGCGTTTGGCACCAGATTAAGGAGCTGGATGTCTTCAATTACTGGCTGGTCTGTGTATAGGTCCTCAAAGTGCTTGGACGCTTCAATTTTAATTTCATCAAAATTGTTGATTACCTTGTCTTGGGATCGGATCTCACTCACCGAATTGAAGTTTCTCCTAGCAACGGCCTGCTTATGAAAGAAACCAGTATTCTTGTCTCCGTCTTTCAACCACTTACAGCGTGATTTAATTCTCCACCACTCAGCTTCTTGCCTGCATGCTTCGTGGAGATTTGAATGGAGTTTTAACTCTGCCTGAATGTCTGCATTGGTCACATCATTTTTTCCATACCAGCTTGATGAATCTCCAGCGCAAGGCCAGCCTGGGATTTATTATAATTGGGAGAGGGAAGTAATTTGACCCAAGATCTTAGTTCTTTTTTCATCCTTCTCAGCTTCTCCTCCCAGACGTAGAAGGGGGACCTAGTTACCGGGGGGAACCAAGTGTCCGCTACCAATTTTAGAAATTCAGGTTGAGTGGCCCACATTGGATTAAATCTGAAGGGGATCGGTCCTAAATTTTTATTCATTTCCATCTCGAGAATAATGCGCTTGTGATCCGATCCTCCGAATGGAAGGATTTTGGAATTCAGATTTAGTCCCAGGAGGAGGAAGGAGTCCTGGACCAGAAATCGGTCCAGCTTGGCAGCAATGTGCCCGGGGCCAGTCCTCTTATTACTCCAAGTGTACTTTCCTGTGGATGGCTTGATATCCATGAGGTCCCACTCCAAAATGATATCATCAATAGTTTCTCTTATGGGGTCTCTGACCAGGGAACCCCCTCTTTTTTCGTCCTGGCTAAGGATGACGTTAAGATCCCCCCCCCCAAGATTACATTTCCATGCTGGTTACTTCTTTCCTCATGAAGAAGGTTCCAACATGTTTTTTTATCAGCATAGGAATTAGGAGCATAAATATTGAATATTCTTACCACTTTTTGCCTCAGCAGAGTGAGGATCCAGTTAGAGCTATACTTGTTGTCAATAGCCTCAAATTTCTTGTCATCCCATAGGGTTCCGATGCCTCCAGATGAGCCCCTTGAACTGATGGAAGCTTTACCTTTTTTTTTCCAAAATTTAATACTTACTTGGAGAAATGCGGCTTCCTCCATCTTGGTTTCCTGGATCAAGAAGATGTCCGGTTGGTGAAGAGAGATTAAATCCATCATAGATTCTTCTTTGCTTTTGCTACCGAGACCTCTGCAGTTCCAGGAGAGGACCTTCATTACTTGCTTTTGGAGGTTGTCAGCATCCCTTTCTGGGCATGCCCTTGCTGACGGGTGTTTCGGGTGTTCTTCAGTAGTTTTTCCAAGGTTAGCTGGGATCCTTGCAGCTTATCCTTATAGGTAGCTTGTTCCCTGGTCTCTTTCCTGGATTTCCTGCCTTTAGTTTTAGTCAGTCTTGGAGTGTTGAGCTCTATCTCCCCTTCTTCCTCTTCCTCTTCTTCTGATTCAAATTCTTCCTCTGACTTCCCCCTAGGTTCTCCTTATTTTGGCATATCGGTGCCTTCTTCTTGATCTTCCACTTGCTGATCGGATGGGCTTACTTCTGATTCTTTGCTCTCTTCATTGCAAGTTTTCTCTACGGTATCAGTGGGCTCATTTCTTACTTCATTGGGTTCATTTGTCTTGGATGTTTCTTGGGATCCTTCAAGAGGGGGATCTCTGGTTTCTTTGATACTTTCACCCTTCTTAGAAACTCCACCACCTTGATTTTTGAGTTTGGATCTATTCACCCTTTGCCATCCTTCTACCTTATCCTGATGTGATTCAGGTTTTTTGGGGCAATTTCGGATGAAGTGCCCGTATTCCTGGCAGCCCCTGCACTTGAAGGGGAGTTGTTCATAGTCGAGCTTTTGAAAGTGGGACCAATTCCCTACAGTTAGTTTTATGGCCTTTGGCAATCCTGCTTCGAGGTCCACCTCGACGCATATGCGTGCACAAGCATATTGATCCTTTGGACTCGCCATGCCAATGTATTTCCCCAGGGTAGTTCCGATCGCTTGGAGAGATTTAGGGTTCCAGCAGTGCATGGGGAGATTAGGGAGCCTGACCCAAACTGGCACGGCTTTGGGGGTGTCAGCTTCTGGATCGAAGTCTGGAGTCCACCCATTGAGATATAGGCCTTGCAGCCCCATGAAGTAGGGTTCGTTCCTGAATATTAGATCTTTATCTTCCTTGGACTCGAAATCGAACAGAAAGTAGCCCCTGCCGACAGAGTAAGAAGCTACGTTTTTGGAGATTAGGGGTCTCCAGTTCCTTTGGACCCAGCTATCAGTAGTTTTTGGGGATGGCCAGAGCCCGGTGAATTTCCCGATCAGGGCTCGATCTGCCAAGGAGAGGGCTACACGCATAGTTTCTTCCGGAGGGAGTGCTACTTCCGGCACATCTTCAATTCTCTTAACAAACTTCGGTGGATCTCTTAGACCCGATCTCCTATTCTGAGGCCCAATTAGCCTATCAAAGGAAACAAATTTCGAGTCTGGAGGCGGACACTCCTCCCCAGCCATCTGGCTGCTCCAATCGCCAGACACTCAACTCATGGGCTTTACATCCACAAGTTCAGAGATCTGGCTTCTGGCACTAGGGCCCAACAGATCTCCACCACGTCAGCAATGAGTCTGCCTCCAGCCTGCACCAAACAAAGCACGATCCAGGCAGTCTGCATCCCAACGTGCTATCCAAAGCCCTACGACCAGCTTGCATGCGCTCGATCTCTGGTTTCAGCAGCCTGAGGTCGATCCTCAAATTTAGGATGTGGATGGTTATCAAAAGGTAAAAAGTATGACTCCGAACCCCCATCATATTTTAATCAAACAATATTGATTGATTTTTCCCTCGCCTCTCCCAGTAGCAAGCCACTCGTTAACCAAATGGCCTTCCCAGTCATCAATTAAACCACAGACAGGCATCAAAATTCTAGCTTTGTAACCCTCCTCTGGCATAGCACTTAGACCTCGTTGCGACTTGCCACGACCATTGCTTCCCCTACGAGGGGACCCCTGTTGGCTGGACATCGCATAGACCAGAGCTTGGTGGTGGTTGTGAAGCTGTGAAACCAGCAGCAACAAAATCTGTTGCAGAACGAACTGACTGCGCAGAGTGGAGGCGGTAATGTGGACACATAACCATAAGAAAACATACACAACATGGTGCAAATGGATAGTTCTGCCACCTTCCATGGCTACCTTCTTATCATGTTCCCTCGGTACCCGAAGGAGATCCACACGCTTCAGACTAATTTCCATTAAAACCAAGTTGAATGCCGATGGAGCAGGCTCGAGCATCGCCATCCTGGAACGAGACAACTTCACTCACCCCGCACAACATAACTAAAGGGTTGCGAAGGAGTATTAATACATCTGGCATGCATGGTGCCACGTTGTCGGCTCTCGGATCGAGGCACGATGCGCTATCGGTCAAGAAGGTTGAAACCCGCATCTAGGTTGGTTCACTTACTTTATATTATTTTTTTCATAAGTTTGCAATTTCACAAATTTTAAGATTTTTAGATATTAACATTTAATATACAATTTCACATTTTTTAATATTAGTATTTGATATATATTGGTATGGATATAAAATATATATAGATATAATACTTTTTACACATTTATATCAAAATTTACTTAAATTTTATTTTTATTTTTAAATTAATTCTTTTTTTTTATTTTTAAATTAAAAGATATAGATTAAGATACACATAACTCTTATTGTTTATATGTTTTTCAATAATTATATAAATATTTTGATTAGTAAAAAAATTCAATGTATTTAGTTTTGTATTTTTTTGAAAAAATTATTTATAATATTTTGTAATTTAATTTAATATTATCTTAATTTTTATTTGTGGTAAAACTACTTAATATATTGTGGAATATGTTTGTTTTTTTTCCTAGGTAAAAATTCATTTTTTGAAACATGAAAAAGTTAACCACTAAAAACACAAAATTATTTTGTAAAAATGAAAATAGAACTTAAAACTATTTATATAATGATTTTAATATAAACAAAGAATGAAAAACTAAAAATACTTTGCATTTGCATTAATTTTACAAAGAAAGAAACAAAGCATTAACAACATTTTTGTGAAACATTTTATTTTAATTATGATAAAATAAATAAATTGATTCCCTCTCTATATATAAACCACACAAACTTCCAAATAAGTCAAATTGTGTTAAAAAGATAATTAAATATTATTTAAACTTCCAACTAAGTCAAATTTTGTTAAAAAGATAATTAAATATTATTTGCATTAAATGTAGTGTTACAATATTTGAGTATAAAAGCTAATCATATATGTGATTATAAACAAAAACATTTTTCTGTAAGAATATAATACAAGTCCCATCATAATAATGTTGGCATATTTTGTTTTTTTAAAACTATAAATGATGTTTTTATTTAAGCCCCAAGGGTTAGCTCAATTGGTAAGACGTGCGCACACTCTCTTGGTTCGGGAAGAGGTCACGGGTTCGAGCCTTGAGTCCTTTGGGGTTAGGCCTTCTGCGAGGATGACCAGCGGTTTACCACCTCTAACATCCACTAATGTGGGGAAGTATTGCTGGGTTTCCCGTGGATCTTTCTATGTGAAAAAATGATGTTTTTATTTATTTAATATTAAAAAATTAAAAAATTAATTAAAGTTTTTTCCATATATACATAAAAGATTTTGTTTAAATTACATATATTTTTTATTTTAGTATTTACATTATATCATAAAATTTTGATATATAGAGATATAAAATAGTTAATCTTCTCATCAAGAGATAACAACTGAGATTATGAGTTGGTATGATTTTTTCGAAGAGAAAACAACTGAGATTATGATTTAGTATGATTTTTTCGAAGAGAAAAATGCTAGAAGTAAGACAAAGATAAAGAAAAGGCTTTTTATAAACTGTAGTGAACCTTAGAAGATAAGTCTGACATAATCTGCTAAGTATATGAGTGACAAAAAATAAGCCTTTAAACATTCGACAATAGACAAAAGCTAAATCCATCTAGCAAAGATAGAAATTTCCAAAAAACCCACAGCAAAGAGAAGCACTACTTGACAGGGTTGTGGCTTGTGTGATGCTTGAATGCTAGAGGCTTGCCTTTTTCCTTGATGTTGCTCGAGGTCTCATGCTTGGTACCACTTGTGTTGGTCGGCATGTTATCGTCAACCTACGTAGTGCTAGCCGTTGTCGTGGCATGAATTTCCTCTTTAACTTCTTCAGTTAACGTTGATGTAAGCTTTCCCTCTTCATGGTGCATTTCGCCCCCAACTTGAGCATCAGAGCTGGAGTGAATTTTCCCATCCTTCCTAATGGTGGCGAGCAAAGGCGACGGGAGGTGGAAAGGCTTGGCAATGTGAGCACACCATTCAATAAGAGTTTTAACCTAGTCACGAAGCTCCAAGTTGCGAACCTGCTTGTCTTCCTTAGCTTCCTTGATATAGAATGACCAGTAATGAGTCTGTCATTGTGACAAGGTGATAAATAATGCATGCACCACTAGGTTCTTGAGATCAGGCATAACAACCATGAACACACCTGCTAGGAGCACGATGATGCTCACAAGTCATACTGCCAAATCCTTTATGATAATTACTACACTCAACAACCTTTATAATCTCTATCTTCAACAGTGTTAATCAAGGTACAAAGATTTCGCTGTAACAAAAAGTTCTAGACCTCAAAGTAAAACAGATAAGAATGATTCGAGAACCATCCATGTGAGCCATGAAAAACCCAATGCAAGAACCAAGAACCACAATGATCTTGCAATTAATCATGATAATCATGTACAACCTAATGATGTCAATCTATAGAAGGGAAAAAAAATGTTAATGTGCAAAGCCACCGACATCGTTGCCACCACCTCCATACTCGTCCTACTTTATGACCCCTATCCCGTCAGCATTAATGCACCCTTCTTGTCCGTTAAACACCCCATCTTGGAATACTTTTATTTTTTATTAAAATTAATTTTGTTCATAAAATTTTATCTTTATCTATAATAATCCTTTTGAAAAATATTAGATTAGATCATTTAAATATAATAAAATGAATATTTCACAATAAATTTTACTTTATTCAAACAAATAAATTCCTACAATTTAATTTGATGCATTTATTATTTAGTATGTCAAAGATGTTAATCAAAATTATATTATTTTGACATAATATAAAATTAATTATACGGATCTTTGACCATATTAACCGTTTATAATGTTTGAAATTATTTTGTTTTGAAAAACATTGGTCACATGATAAACATCATGGGATGGTGATACAATTTTGGAAAAAATAAATCAGTGAATATATAGAGAAATATGTTAATTTTTAATATTGTATATAGGTTTTTTTATTAATAGAAACCATAAGAATATCTTGGTTAGAGGTATGGTACTTTAAATTTTGCTTTTCTCTAGTTGAGCGTGCACAACTTTTTTAGTTAAACAATTATGCATAGGAATGTTACATGTTGCATAGGTATGAAGTACCTTGTGTTTCATCTCAAACCTTGCAGAGATCTTATTAAGGACTAGGATTGGCTGATTATTAAGGTTGAAAAAAGGATTAACAATTGGAGCTTCCGTTGGTTGTCCAAGGGGGGCAAGCTGATACTGATTAAAGCAGTATTAGAGGCCATTCCGGTCTATTGGATGCACTTTTGGATACCGATGGGGATTATTGATAAAATCAGAAAGCTCTGTTTCAAATTTCTTTGGTCTAGTAAACATAATTCTTATGGTTTACCTTGGATATCATGGAAGATCTTGGCTAATCCAAAATCTATGGGTGGATGGGGACTTAAAGTTCTTGTTATTTTTGCCAAAGCCCTTGCTGCAAAAAATGTTTGGAATATTATTCATGGTTCAGGGTTATGGGTAAAGATTGTTGTTCAGAAATATATTCACCCACTGAATATTCTAGAATGGATCAGATCTCCTGATAAAAAGAAAAAGAATGTTTCAAGTTGTTGGAAAGTTGTACTATGGGCTTTTGACATTATTGGGAATTTTTTGGTATGGAAGATTGGAAATGGTAATGTTGTTCGTATTGGATTAGACCCGTGGATTGGATGTAAATGGAGACATGTTTTACCTTCTCCCATGCTAGAAAAATTATATTTGGCTGGCTTTTATTTTATTTCTGATATTGGACTTCTTAGTCTGCCTGCTTTGATATCTCAACAATGGTTAAATGCAGAAACCATTGGTTTTTCTGATCCTCAAGAGATTGATGCGTGGAATGGTTATGTAGCCATTCTTAAATCCAGCCATGTTAGGATTTCATTTGATGATGATGCTTTAGTCTGAAATTTATCTAAAACAGGGAAGTATACACCAAAAGAAGGTTATGCTGAGCTTATCAATAGAGAACTGGATCATATCTGGTGGTGGAAAGTAATATGGAAGCTGAAATATCCTCTTAAAACAAAAAAAAATTGTTGGTTTCTCCTTTCTGGTAAAGCCTTGACCTGGGATGTTTTGTGTATGAAAGGACGAGAAGGACCTGGTAGGTGTTATTTGTGCAAGATGGAATGTGAATCCAATTTTCATATTGGAGTGGAATTCCCTTTCACTCAGACTGTTTGGTTAATTATTGAGGACAATTTGAAACTCAATAATCTATGGAATGGAGAAACAGTGACAGCATGTTTCAAAAATTGGTTTTTAAATTTGGAAGTGGTGTCCATCAAACCATTAGCTATCATAGTCTTATGGTTCATCTGGAAGGCCATTATTTTGTCTTGTTTTGAGGATCTTTCCTTAACTCCTGCAAATGTATCCAGTTATAGTTTGGGTACGATGAAGAATATTCCGCAGTCTAATTCTGTGGTTTCGATCAGAACAATCTTTGTGGAAGTTATTGATAAAACCTTTGCTTGGGGTTTTTTTGATGGATCTGCAACTGGGGATCCACAAATTTGTGGGGCTGGAGGTATGTTGTTTTTAGCAGATGCACACTTTTTTTCTTTCAAAGCTGGATTAGGTATGGGTACTAATAATTTTGCATAATTATGTGCCCTTAAGCTTCTTCTTTTGCTAGCTCGAAGGAACTATGTGGATAAAATTCAAATTTTTGGGGATTCTCAGTTAGTTATTAGCTGGGCATCTGGTAAGTATCGATTACTTAATATTGAATTAGCCATGATTCTTCAAGATGTTAACAGGTTTAATAATTGTTTCAATTATGTGTCGTTCAAACACATCTATCGGGAAAGAAATTCAACTGTAGATGCTATGGCTAAAGCGGGTGGAAGGATTATGGAAGGATCCTCGGCTATTAAGGAACAATGAGGAGATGATATTATGGAAACCTTTCAGGTTTTCTAATGGAGTTATGGGACATGAGACTGAATAGCTTCTATACATGAGCTGTTTTGGTGATGGCAATTATGGTTTTGGGACACTCAGATGAATTTTTTGTATAACTGTTTGATAAGGTTTTTTTTCCTTTGGTTTATGTTTGTGGATAATCTTGCTGCTATGCTTCCTTTTCAAAGACTGATGTGGAACATATATGATACTATAGGATACAAGTCAATTTTGGATGCAGAAAAGATTATAACTGTTTGAACAATATTATGTGATGGAGTTAAATTTACTTTGAGATATGTATATGAGCAGTTTTTTATAATGTTTATTAAATTTTGATGGCTGTAAGCCTTTCGATATTATTTTTTGGTTTTATTGTGCCCTTTATGGAGCAATAACTTGATTGTAATTCCAGCTTTAAGGTTGGGTCTTTTTGGTTAAATGGACATTTGTGCCATCTGCTAAATGTAAATAAAATATTTACGAATTTTTTCCTTGGAAAAAAAATGAACATCGTAGAAACATATAAGGGAGTAAACCCGATCAGAATTCATTAAACATTGATTTTTTAATGTTGATAAAATAATTCATTCCACTAGGAGCTCAACTAATAATTCATTAATTTTTTTATATTTTATTAGTTATGTTTCATTGGAGCTCAACTAATTAAAAAATCAAAATTATCTCCCATTGAAACTCTACTATTTAAAAATTCAAAATAACTTATTTAAATTATTTGATTTTTCAAATTATTATGATTAATATAATTTTTTTTAAACTAAAATGGTATTTTATTTTTTTTTGGAAGGAAATTAGGTTTGATTTAGCAAATGCCAATCAACCAAATACAAAAAGAGTTGAAAAAAAACTTCGAGCAGATCAAAGCATATACATATTTTTACAAAATGAGAGAGTATCTCCAAGAAAGTCAAATCACACCTAATTGAGACTCAATTAAGGGATAAGATGTATATTGTTGAGTTCACCATTGATGCTGAGGTTGCCTTGAGACAACAGGAAAGCTTCATTTGCCAGAACATCAGCATTTTTATTATGCTCACGAAGAATATGGAAATATGGAACCCTTTCGAACACTTTCAGTATATTTCGAATTCTCCGCAATGAATTATTCAAAGTATCATTATTTAAATGATCTACAGTATTTAAAACTTTAATCAACATTTGTGAGTCTCCGAAAATTTGTATTGACTTATATCCCATCGTCTTAGCTATTTGGCGTGCCATAAGGAGGCTATAAGTTTCTGCCTGGTTGTTCGACATAATTCCAAGTCCCAAACTAAAAGGGGTTTCAATCAATCTGTTAGGAGAAAAAATCAATCCCCCGGCTCCTGCGTTCCCAGGGCTCCCCTTGGAAGCACCATCAAAGAATAGAGTAGCTAAAGAGGAGCTCTGCCACATATCAAAGAAAGTTGCATCATTACAATGCACACGCTAGGAGGGGGAGCATGTTGGTTTAATACAAGTCGACCTTCGTGATCTCAACAGGCAGGAAACCATCCAATCTAGAATTTCAGAATTTAGAGAAGATGGGGACGCCAGGTTACAGGCTGACTCAGATATAAGAAAATTTGATTTTCCTTCCACGAGTAAGGGAGTCGTTGGCACATTACTAAAATCCATTTATTCCTTGCCATCCATAACTGCCCCCAGATGTATTTAGGGATGGTCTGCCATAATTAACTCCAGCTAGTGGGTTTGTCTCTTGCTTTGTGATATTGTTCTTTCCAGGAGCTGTAGAGAGAGTCGACTGTCAAATTGCCAGGGACAAAAGCGTTCAGACCGTCAAGGACCAACTCCCAAACCATTTGAGCAAAGATACAATCAACGAAGACGTGATCAGACATTTCATAAGCAATATTACAAAAACAACACCTGAATATGTTGAATTATTGTAACTTTGAAGTGTAGTTACTTATTATCCCTGATGTTCCTATCGGGAGAATCATTTGTATTTCATTATACCCCGATGATCCTATCGAGAGAACTACTAAGAGTCATGAGGAAATTTCGTCCGTTGTAAGTCGGGTCATTAGCACCCCAGTTAATATAATATTAAGTTGTTAGAGTCCTCCTAGAGGATTCAGCCCAGTCAGTTTTAGTGGGGCCGACTTGTTGAGTGGAAAATCAAGTGAACAGGAGAATATAAATAGAAGTGAGGCTCCTCTCACTTCTACATACACACACTCACTTGTGTAGTGCATAAGAGAGAGAGAGAGAAGCAGTAGCTGCAAGGAGGAGAAGGATTAGTTTGGGGTTTTACCTTTTATCTTTTGATCATCTATATTGAGGAAGCTTTTGCTGGGTTTTTCCCAGGATAAATTTGTGTTGATCTTGTGATACTGTTTATTTTAGTGATCCTGTCTATATGCTTTTGTTATGAATTTTGAATTGAATGCTCATAATATGGCTTAACATATATGGAATTTTAACATGGTACCAGAGCTAACCTGAATAGGACAACTTTCACAAGAGAAAAAGCCCTCTCTCTCTCCCCCCTGACAAGAAATTAGGGTTTTGAAAAAAATTTCAAGTTCTGGAAAACTGCTTGCATGGAAAGTTCCACCCTCCCAGAGCACATCTTCTGAGCCAGGGATCGAAGTTTTTTGAGGAGTAGATCTCCCAAAAATTCAAACCCTAGTTTGACAGCTGCACCAAAAAAACTGCAGAACCAAAAAACTGCTAGAAGCTGCAGTGCTGAATCTCGCAAGTCTGATTTGAAGGGTGAAGACTTGTGGTATCCAGAAACCAAGCTCACTAGTCAACTCGCCTCAGTCAAGCGCATCTCCTGGTAAGTTCAGCTTCCCATTCCTCATAATTTTGTTTTTCAGTGATCTCTTGTCAAGATGGCCCCAAGCACAGAGCTTGAGGACAAGCTAGAAGGCATAGCGAATTTTCGAGCATGGAAGTACAGGATTGGTCTCATTCTCAAGGAGAATGATCTTGAAAAATATACCAAGGATGAAATTCCTGAACCCGAAGAAGCTGAAGCTAAGGAGAAGCACACGAAGGATCTGATTAGGGCACTAAGAATTATTGTTGATTCTATCAAGGATCACTTGATCCCTCAAGTGTCATCCAAGAAGACTCCGAAAGAAATGTATGATGCCCTGTCCATAATGTATGAAGGAAGGAACATCAAAGGAAAGATGAATCTAAGAGCTCAACTGAAGAGCACCAAGATGAGTCATGGAGAATCTATCCATGACTATTTCACAAGGGTCTCCTAGTTCAAGGAACAACTAGAAGCTATTGGAGATAACCTTGATGAAGATGAGTTAGTTATGATTGCTCTCAATGGTCTCACCATACCATGGGAGTCATTCATTCAGATGATGTGTGCCAGGAAGGAAAGCATGAAGTTTGATGTTGTACAAGAAGACTGTATTCAAGAAGAGACTAGAGTGGCAAATAGGGAAGCCCTACCGAAGGAGGATGATCAAGCCCTAGCCACTCACACCAAGAGAAGAATAAATCAACCTAATTTCAAGAAGGTAAACCACAGGGAGTATCAACCTCCCAGAAAGTTCCAAAAGACAAGAGAAATTCTCCCCGATAGGGACTGCTCCGGCTTTCAATGTTTTCATTGTAATAAAATAGGACACATTGCCAGAAATTGTCCTTTGAAGAAACACGCATACAAGAAGAGGAACAACAACAACAAAAGGCATCATGCACATTTAGCTGAAGATGAAGAATAAGAATAAGAAGAGGAAGGACCTCAAAGGAAGCAAGCAAGAGAAGAAGATGCATAAGAGTATGTACTATTCTCTGCACTCTTTGGTTCTATAACACTTGGAGAAGAAACTTGGCTTATTGATAGTGATCCTTCAAAGCACATGACGAGACGAAAGAAAACTCTGTCCAAACTTGAAGAAAAGAAATCTCCTCAGAAAGTATCTCTAGGAGATGACTATTAATATCCAATCAAAGGAATCGGTGAAGCAAGCTACAAGCTTGATTTAGGAAATCCCCTGAAGATGAAGGAAGTTATGTATGTACCTAGTATAAAGAAGAATTTACTTTCTATCTCAGCTTTAGATAAGAAAGGATTCAGATGTGCATTTATAGATGGCCAAGTACTCATGTGGCCCAAAGGAAAATCAATTGAAGATGCAGTTGTAATCGGTGAAGAAGAAGGAGGTCTGTATAAACTCAAGGGACATTCAAAAACATCCCTTGTTCATGAGTCCACTAACCCTAGTGAAATGTGGCATAGAAGGCTTGCCCACATCAATTACAAAGCACTACCTCATGTGAACAAGGTAGTGACGGGATTACTAGACTTGAAGATCAACCATGAAGGCATTTGCAAAGGATGTGCGAAAGGAAAGAGTATCAAGAATCCTTTTCTGAAGAGTAAAACAAAAACTAAAGGTACGTTGGAACTAATTCATTCAGATGTATGTGGTCCAATGTCCTCCACATATTTGAGTGGTTTCAAATATTATATTACCTTTATTGATGACTATTCAAGAAAGACATGGATCTACTTCTTGAAAGCAAAGAGCGAAGTGTTTGAAAAATTCAAGGAATTCAAAGCCTTGATAGAGAATCTTTCAGACAAGAAGATAAAGACACTCCGATCAAACAATGGCGGAGAGTATACTTCGAAAGAGTTTGAAGCTTTTTGTAAAGATGCTATAATCAAGAGGGAACTAACTACTCCCTACAATCCTCAACAAAATGGTGTTACAGAAAGAAAGAACAGAACCATCATGGAAGCAGTGAAGACAATGATATATGACCAAGATCTTCCAATGCATCTATGGGAAGAAGCAACAAGAACTGCTGTCTATGTACAAAATAGAATATCTCATAGTGCTCTTGGATTCAAGACTCCAGAAGGGATGTTCACGAGAAGTAAGCCTGAGGTAAGTCACCTCAAATATTTGGTTGTCCAGTATATGTTCATATACCGAAAGAGAAAATAACCAAATTGGACCCCTCCGGAAAGAAGGGGATATTTGTTGGATACTGTGAAGTATCTAAAGCATTCATAATTTATATTCCTGGATTCCATCACATGGAAATCATAGGGATGTAACATTCGATGAAGAAGCAGTCCTCAAGAGATCCAAAAAATGTCAACATGAAGAAGTGTATGAGGAAGAGGCACCTCCTAGAAATGTAGAGGCTACATTCCTCCTTGACGATGAAACACCTAAAGATCATGATATGACAAAACCATAAGAACCTCCCACGATGGAGATATCACGAAAGAGAAAGCCTGCTTGGGCAAGATAAATTATACACGAAGCAGAAAGATATGGAGCTCCTGAAGGCTCCACAAGGATAAGCAAGAAGCCCAAGCCATTCTCTAGCTATGTAGCTTTGATGTGTGATCTTGTGGATTAAGAACCTACAAACTATGAAGAAGTAGTTTAGAAGAAAGAAGGGGTAGAAGCAATGATGGAAGAGTACCAGTCAATCATGAAGAACAATGTGTGGGATATAGTTCCCAAACCAGAAGGCAAGAGCGTAGTATCCTCCAAATGGATCTACAAGATAAAACATGCAGCTGACGGAAGTATCGAGAAGTACAAGGAAAGAAATGTGGCTAGAGGTTTCTCTCAGAAAGAGGGAATTGATTATGAAGAAACGTTTGCACCAGTAGCATAGTATACTTCGATTAGAGCTATCATGGCACTTGCATCCATGATGAAATCGGACTTACACTAGATGGATGTGAAGACAACCTTTCGGAATGGTGTGATTGAAGAAGAAGTATACATAGAATAGTCACAAGGGTTTGAAGTTGAAGACAGACGAACTCACGTATGCAAGTTGAAGAAGGACATGTATGGCCTGAAGCAAGCTCCTAGAGCTTGGTATGGAAGGATAGATAGTTTCTTGACGAGCATGGACTTTACCAAGAGTAAAGTCGATCCTAACCTTTACCACAAGGTTATAGAAGATGAACCTGTCATATTATTACTGTATGTGGATGACCTATTTCTGACAGGGAATGAGAAACATATTGTAGAATGCAAGAAGAAGCTCGTTGAAGAATTTGAGATGAAAGACCTTGGGTTGATGCATTATTTCCTAGGTCTAGAAGTGTGGAAGAGTTTAGAAGGAATCTTTCTCAATCAGGGAAAGTATGCTATAGAAATCTTGAAAAGATTTGATATGTTGGAATGTAAAGCCATGACCACACCCATGGATACCAACCTGAAGTTGATGGCTAATGAATCATCAAAATTAGTGGATGTGACTCAATACAGACAGATTATTGGGCCGTTGATGTATCTAACAAATACCAGACCAGACATTTGTTTTGCTATGAACACCTTGAGTTAGTATCTAGTTCAACCTAGACGTGTTCACCTGATAGCTGCAAAACATGTGATGAGATATCTGAAAGGGACTATAGACTTTGGTCTATACTACGATGGAAACCATGATTATCGATTGCATGGCTATACAGATGCAGATTGGGTTGGAAGTGTCTCAGACAAAAGAAACACATTCGGTGGATGTTATAGTCTGGGGTCTGTTATGATTTCATAGTTTAGCACGAAACAGTCCAGTGTTGCTCTTTGCACGGCTGAAGCAGAATATATAACAGCTTGCTCTGCTAGTTGTGAAGCCATATGGCTTCGGAAGTTAATGTCAAGTTTATTCAACCTGGAGTTGGATACTACCGTGATTCTATGTGATAAACAAAGTTGTATAAAGATGACAAAGAACCCAGTGATCCACGATAGGTCGAAGCACATAGAAATCTGGTATTTCTACATTCGAGATATGATGCAGAAGGGAGCCATAAAGCTCCAGTATGTGAGTACTGATGAACAAGTTGCTAATGTGTTGACGAAGCCTCTGTCCCAGGTAAAGTTCGAATACTTTTGAGACAAGCTTGGTGTTGTTCGAAAAGACCTTCCTCGAAAGGGGGAGCAATGATGTTGAGGTGGGATTGTATCATCCCTAGACACTTGTCCTAAAGTGATCCGGTGACTTCGGTCTTCGAGAATGAAGCAGGATTGTATCGTCCTTTAAATTTTGTTCAGAATGGATCCAATGACTTCGGTACTCTAGAACGTGGTTTGATTGTATCATCCTTGAACTTCTGTTCAGAATGGATCTGGTGACTTCGGTCCTCGAGAATGTGGTAGGATTGTATCATCCTTGAACTTATATTCATAATGGATCCGATGACTTCAGTACTTGAGAACGTGGTAGGATTGTATCATCCTTGAACTTCTGTTCATAATGGATTTGGCGACTTCGGTACTTGAGAACGTGGTAGGATTGTATCATCCTTGAAATTTTGTTCAGAATGGATCCGATGACTTCAGTACTCAAGAATGTGGTAGGATTGTATCATCCTTGAACTTTTGTTCAGAATGGATCTGATGACTTCGATACTCGAGAACGTGGTAGGATTGCATCATCCTTGGACTTAGTCCTAAAGTGATAGGGAGTGATTATCTCGTAATTGTATCTGGTGACTTTGGTTGTCGAGAATGTGCTAGGATTGTATCATCCCTGGACTTAAGTCCAAAAGTGATCCGAAGAATTTTGTCTTCGTATTGTGGATTGTAGGTTGTTGCTAATGATGATGATTGTAACACCCCGGTTTTGACCCCGTTTCATTTAAATAAATGATGTAAATAATCATGGTGTGGAGCTAGGAAAAAGACCCACCATCGATTTAGTATTTATGTTTTGGCAATTAAAGTTGGGCCGATGGTATTTTTTTTATGCTAGCTAAACATTAAAAAGTTGGACATCAATGAATCAAATTTTGAATCAAAATCATAGGAGCAATGCAATATTATTATTTTTTACCTTACAAAAATCAATGAATCAAATTTTGAAGCTCAACCAAAACTTTAAAGTGCTACAATGTGATGAAATGAAGTTTTTATGTTAATAATATTATTTTCTAAAATTATAAGATATTTTTTTAAATAAAAAATAATGTTATATTGAAATTTATTTTTAATACATTATTTTGACATTTAAAAAAAATTTCACTGTATTATGATTAGCACATCCATATAGTTTGTGGCTAGATCAATCGATAGGGATCAAATAGTTGAGAGATAGTTATGAAATGGTTTAATTGTGATTGATCAATGCCTAGTTACATGTTATCATTGACATTCATAACTCTAAGTTATCTATGCATTGCTACAAGTTATCCATTTATTAGCTAGCTAACAATTATTTTTTATATTCCTTTTTTATAATTTTTTATTTTTTATTTTGAACTACAGCCATACAATCAACCTAGTTTCATCCTAGTCCATAGATAAACAAACATAAAATGTAATCCAACCAGAATCTCAAATTAAAATGTTTATTGACATAAACATAGAGAAAATAAACAAATTTTTAATAAGTTTAAAATTAAAAATAACAATTTATTTTTAAAAATATTTAAAAAAAGTAATGATTTAAAAAATTACTAAAATAAAATAAATAATAATATTTAAGAGAAAACTTATCCTATTTGTAACGTACCATTAAAGCAAATGAAATAGGCTATTTATTTAAACCACACAATGTAAGAGCAATTTGCTTTAAATTGTGATATGATTGTTTTGCTGGTCCCACGAAATTAGGTAATTGGAGCTTATAAATGATTTCAAGTTTTGGGATTTTTCAAATTATTATGTTTTTAACGATTTGAATTATTTAAATTGTATTTACGATTGCAAAAATACAATTTTAATAATTTTAATTGGAGTTGCTAATTTATAGATTATTTTTTTTAGATGGAAAGATTCACGGGAAACCCAACAATACTTTTCCACATTTGTGGATGGTAGAGGTGGTAAACCGTAGGCCATCCTAGCAGAAGGCCTAGCAGAGGACTCAAGGCTCGAACCCGTGACCTCCCCCCAAACCGAGAGAGTGTGCGCACGTCTTACCATTTGAGCTAACCCTTGGGGCTAATTTATAGACTATTTGTATCTAGATTATTTGTATCTTTTTAGGTAAAGTTTGGCTGGAACATAATTTGTTGTTGAAAATGAGATTTTTAGTAATAAAATTGTAATTTTTATTGCAAAAATGGATTCAAGACCCTCTGTTACCTTATACGGCACCCATATTATATAATTCAATCACTAAACACTGCACTTTCGAGTAAATTTTGGCCAACAAACTCACCAAATTTTAAGTACAAATAATCTAAACTTTAACTTAGTATATCAAATCACACTCCCCCTCTCTAATATATATATATATATATAACTTAAAAAAAAACCATCCAAAAAACCTAGTTGAACGTTTTACCTACACCACATAACCACCAAGAGTATGATATTTTGGCAGGCAGTAAACCATAATTGTCTCCAAGATTCAGCAAAAATAATGGGACATACAAAATCATACTTGGGATCCCGTAAGAATTTTAGTGCTCAAAATCGTAAGCGTCTGTAAAATAGTCACGTGTACACTGTAAGTTAAGGGCCCGCGTTGCAAAAGTAATTCTAGAAAAATCCTGAAGCACATGACAGATGTCAGAGGTTTCTCGGCTTACGTCTGCTGCAAACGACACGAGAATTGCAGCGACCGGTCTAAAATGTTGCCGCGTGTTGCTGGAGGACGTGTGGGTCCAGTCAACTTGGCCCGAACCCCGAGTTAGATGCTAGATCTGCGTGGCCCAGAACTTCGATGCGGAATCTGTGGGGTTACTTATGGGCGTGTCGGACCTGCGAGAAGGCGTTGTACGACTACAGGAGCTCCATTATTCGTAGCTTAGGGCCCACCGGAAGAAAAAAAAGAGAAAAAAGAGAAAAAAGAGAAATGAGCGCTATAAAGAGTAGGGCAGGCCCTGGCATTTTGGCTCACACCGGCTGGCAGCTGTGAGGAGGAGAGTGAACCAGTGTTTTCGAAGTTGGCACGGCTGTGTGATTTTCGTCAGTCAGAGTCGCCCTTCCAACAACTGCGATTTCTAATTCAGCCACACGAAGTATTCATTCCTGAAATAACGAAATCGATCCTCGCTTCAGATTACCCTCAAGCTTTGCTGATTTGCCTCGTTTCTCTGTGCTCTGAAGATGTTTATACAAAGCTTCCGCGTTGAAAGCCCCAATGTCAAGTACTCTGAGGAAAGCATCGACTCGACCTATGACTACCAGACGACTGAGCTCGTGCACGAGAATGCTAATGGCAAATACGAGTGGGTTATCAAGCCGAAGAGCGTGCGATACGAGTTCAAAACCGAGAGGCGGGTCCCTAAGCTTGGGTGAGAAACTGTTTTCTTAATTCCCTTACGTGTCTTTAAACTATTATAATAGTATGAAGCTTTTTCTATTCCGGATCTGGTTTGAATTTTTTGTCTTTAGGGTCATGCTTGTCGGATGGGGAGGAAACAACGGCTCCACGCTCACGGCCGGTGTGATTGCAAACAGAGAGTAGGTTTCTTTTTTCTTTCATTTCTTTTCAAATTTCAGTTTTCGGTTTTCTGTTAGCTTAAACCCCTATCGTACAATGATTTGTCGTTTTTTTTTCTGACCGGTTTCAGAGGAATCTCGTGGGTAACGAAGGAGAAGGTACAGCAGGCGAATTACTTTGGTTCCCTTACGCAGGCTTCGACCTGCAGAATCGGATCCTACAAAGGCGAAGAGATTCATGCTCCTTTCAAGAGCCTTCTTCCCCTGGTGAGCTGCAGTGTTGAATTCATTATTATCTTGATTCAAATTTGCCGATTGTTTCAGATTCTTTCTATGATACCTCGCACAAAATCGTCGGGATCTTTTAAGCTTTTCTCTTTTTGTTTCCTAAATTATCACTGGCTTGTGCTTATGTAGGCGGAGCCTAATGACATTGTTTTTGGCGGATGGGACATAAACAACATGAATTTGGCAGATGCCATGGCCCGGGCTAAGGTTCTTGATATCGACCTCCAGAAGCAGCTGCGGCCTTACATGCAAGGCATGTTTCCTCTTCCCGGTATCTATGACCCGGATTTCATAGCGGCAAACCAAGGTGAGAGGGCAAATAATGTTCTCAAGGGTTCCAAGAAGGAGCAAGTGGAAAAGATTGTCCAAGATATCAGGTAACGGCTCTTAATCAGGCGCGATTTTGATGAATTTTATCTTATGTTTAGCTTTTGATGCATATTCGTTCAAACTTCTTATAATCTGCGGCGGATGCAGAGATTTCAAATCGAAAACAAAGGTCGACAAGGTAGTAGTACTGTGGACTGCTAATACCGAGCGTTACAGCGACGTTATTGTGGGTTTGAACGATACAAAGGAAACCCTGCTTGCTTCTCTGGAAAGAAACGAGTCCGAGATCTCGCCGTCCACTCTCTACGGCTTGGCCTGCGTTCTAGAGAACGTTCCCTTCATAAACGGCAGTCCTCAAAACACCTTCGTTCCAGGTCAGTAGATCAAATCCCGGCAGAAGTGCGTTGTGCTGTTTTGTTTTTAATTAATTAATTTTCTCTGTTTTAGATATTTTGTAGGTACAATGAGGTGCTCTATTAGTAAAATCATGCAAATGCATGCATTCACAGAGCCTCTCGGCTTTCCGTATGTGCATGTTTTATAAGGGACTCTATAAATTTGGATTTCTAACTGCTTTTCAAATCTTTGAATTATGAGCAGGCTTGATTGATTTAGCAATTACAAAGAACAGTATCATAGCAGGAGACGACTTCAAGAGCGGGCAGACAAAAATGAAGTCGGTGCTCGTGGATTTCTTAGTCGGTGCGGGTCTCAAGGTCTGTGATGTATAGATTCGGGCTTTTAAAAGTTCAATTTCTTTAGCCATTACATTTACTGTTCTTCCGACAGTACTGAGATCTTCTCTTCTGATTTCGATTCCCATTGCAGCCAACTTCAATTGTGAGCTACAATCACCTCGGTAACAACGACGGGATGAATCTGTCGGCTCCGCAGACTTTCCGATCAAAGGAGATTTCAAAGAGCAATGTTGTGGATGACATGGTTGCCAGCAACGCCATCCTTTACGAACCAGGGGAACACCCAGACCATGTCATTGTCATCAAGGTAAGCATTCTACTTTTTTTCTTTGGAATTTTTCTGATACTGTTAAATACTTGGAATATTTTAATTTATGTATTTACAAAACCTTAAAACCCTTATCTTCTTGTCTTCTGCCTGCAGTATGTGCCATACGTTGGAGACAGCAAGAGAGCCATGGACGAGTACACGTCCGAGATCTTCATGGGAGGGAAGAACACCCTGGTAATCCACAATACATGTGAAGATTCATTGCTTGCAGCTCCTCTGATCTTAGACTTGGTGTTGCTTGCCGAACTCTGCACCAGGATTCAGCTTAAGAAGGAAGGCGAGGTAAGAGTAAAACTTCATTTCTACTACTACGAATACTGTTTGTGAATTAGATTTTTGACATGAATGAATTAACAATGGAGCGATTATTTCCAGGCGAAATTCCATTCTTTCCACCCGGTAGCAAGCATTTTGAGCTACCTCACCAAAGCTCCGCTGGTAAGTTCTGGCATTTATGTTCTGTCAAGCTTTTGGGACATGGACACTTATAAAATCTCGTGCTAATTAGATTCGAACTTCTGCTCGGCTTCCATGCAGGTACCACCTGGCACACCCGTCCTTAACGCCCTGGCAAAGCAGAGGGCGATGCTGGAGAACATCATGAGGGCATGCGTCGGTCTGGCTCCTGAGAACAACATGACCCTCGAGTACAAGTGAAGCGCTGGCGCTGAGTCGGCATCCCGAGTGGCATGGGTTCATTCGTCGAGCTTATGAAAAATAAAAAACGTTGGTCCACTCAAAGTAGCATCTGCAGTGGTTCTGGTACCTTCTCGTGGAAAGATGTCTACGTGATGTTGTCTTGTTATGTAGAAAATACTGTAACAGTCGAAGTCGTTTGTGATTAATAATAAGGGATTGTAGAAGTGTGATCTGTTCAAAGTCTTTTCGAACCAAGATGAAGAGCAGTATGTGCTCATTTTGGTGATTATCTGTAGAAAACAACTTTCAATCTGAGTTCTCTTTGTATTATTGTATTACCTTTTTCAACTTATTTGATAAGCTATATTTGTGAGTTTTATGTGTGTAACTTAATCCTTGCATATGCCTTGTATACTTTTGAGTTTTATGTGTTTAACTTAATCCGTGTAGGCCTTATAATCTGGAACGAACACAGAGAATCATGTCTGTCTCTCAATCGTTATATATCTAGATTCTAGACACGGTTCACTGCATGTTTTGTCCCTACCAAAGTTCTTCACTGGTTAATTCATCTCATGCTAGAAAGTCCATAATTTGTTTCAGACTGGTGCAAGTTCACTGGACTCGAAAGTTAAACTATAAGGTATTCCATTCCAAGGAAAACGCTCTATCGCAATCTTAAGGTTAACTTATGGCTTACAGTTTCAAATTTTGGAATAGATATGCTAATGCCCTTTTATGTTCTGCTCTGATCATCTGGTAGTCAAACAAATACTTCAATCAATACCCTTTAATGATCTGCTCTGGTCATCTGGTAGTCAAACAAATACTTCCATTATAAGTTCAATGGTATTAGCAGTAGCAGCGGAGATGTCTTTACTAAAAAGCAAAAATATTCCATATTCTCCTTGCTGGTGTTTGCAAATAGCCAAGATAGTCCCAATTATTCGAATGAGTATCTTAGTCTATTCAGTTTAATGGCTTTTGTAGTCTCCTTGTTTGTATTTGCAGATGGCCAAGATAGGTAGGCCCAATTATTCGAATGAGTATCTTAGTCTATACATATAAAATAAAGAGGGTTACCGGTTGGCTTAGCTGTAATTTAAGATGATTAATATAATAATATAAAATTGCAATTAAGGATAATTAATATAGTAATATGATTAAGTGTTAATACCATAACAAAATTCCCTGTAATTTAAAAGCCATCTAGTATTTAACTTAAACCGTGCAGGCCTCATCTTCAGGAACAAACACACATTGTAAATCATCTGTCTCTGAAATGTTATATATCTAGACGGTTCACTGATAAAAATTCCTGTAATTTATAAGGCATCCAGTTCTGGGTTGTATTGATTTAACTTGATCCTTTCTCTGTGGCCTGATCTTCAGGAACAAGCACAGAGCCTAGATCATCTCTTTCTAGCTATTGTTTAATATTTAGATGGTTCACTTATTGTTTGTCCTACCAAAATTCTTCACTAGTTAATTGAATTCATATTAAAGAGTCCACTATTTTTATAAGGCTAGTGCACAAGCTCACTGACTAGAGTGTTCTGTTAATTTATCTCACGCTAGATTGTCCACTATATTTTTAGATTGGTGCAAGTTCACTAGACAAGAAAGTTCAATTGTACGGTATCCAGATTTTGGAATAGATATGCTAATGCACTTTGGTCTGCTTTGATCATCTTGTAGCCAAACAAATACTCGTTATTCGAATGAGTCTTAGTAGTTAGTCTATCTAAAGACGATAAAGAGGGTCACTGGTTTACTTAATTGTAATTCAAGCATAAGCTTAACTTGTGGTTTACAGTTTCAGATTTTGATCCTTGTAGCCAAACAAATACTCGTTATTCCAATGAGTATCTTAGTAGTTAGTCTATACAAAGAAGATAAAGAAGGTCACTGGTTTACTTAATTGTAATTCAAGCTTAACTTGTGGTTTACAGTTTCAGATTTTGGAATAGATATGCTAATGCCCTTTGATTTTCTGCTATTTGAACAAATACTTCAATTATAAGTTCAGTTCAATGGTTTTTGTAGTAGCAGAGGAGAATTCTTTAATAGAAAGCAACAATGCAAAAATGTTCCATACTCTTATTGCTGGTGTTTGCAAAATGGCCAAGATAGGACCAATTATTCCAATGAGTATCTTAGTCTATCCATAGAAGATACATAGAAGATAAAGAGGGTTACTGGTTGACTTAACTGTAAGTAAAGATAATTAATATAGTAATATAAAATTTGAATTAAAGATATATACATAGAAGATAAAGAGGGTTACTGGTTGACTTAACTGTTATTAAAGATAATTAATACAGTAACATAAAATTGTATTTAAAGATAATTTATATGGTAATATGGTTAAGTGTTAAGACCGTAACAAAAACCCTGTTAATTTGACCTATCTGAAATTAGGTTTTTTTTCTAAATATCGACTAAGGGAATGCAGCTCTAGGAGAATTCTATTCTAAGGTAAAAATACCCTGTAATTTGACCTATTTGAAATTAGCTTTTCCCCCTTATCGAGTAAAGGTATGAAGCTGCAGAAGTTCTATTTTAAGGTCTAGTGGACTCGCGATTATTCCGAGTTTGACTGGGATCGGCAACTAAACGAGCCGACTAGGCTGGTCCCGAGTCAAACTCCGTCTTCCCAATTTTACGTGACTGCACCGGCATAAACCGCCGATTTAAACTTGGCTTGGCAAGTTGGAGACGTGATTTACCGTAGTCGTGAATTAATCTCGCCTTTAAAACGCCATTTGAGAGCCACGCTGCCACTGTTTCGAACTTTCGGGCGACGTGAGCACTCCTGCACAGAGCAACGATGATGGGCGGAAGGACGGGCATTGTTTCGGTGTTTACACTTTACTCAGTACTCAGCAGCAGGTCACACGTGAAGGATTCAGGGCCAGGTAGAAGTATAGAACAGAGCATCCAACAGACTCGATAGAGGAGTCATGAGTCACCACCAAGGCATAAAAAAATGATTTTACTCAGCTCCAAAGGCATAAAAAATCGATAACTTCACCTTGTATTTAAAATACTTCATATAGTACCTAAAAAAATGATAAGGTGTCCTTTGATGGCCTCAGTACCTGCGTTTTTCTGCTTTAGGCCCTCATTGTATGATATATTTTGGACATCGATCGATATCTTCCAACATATGGACATGGCTATTTTGAATATCTATGAAAAATGTTTTTTAAATTTAAAATATAAGTGTATTTTTAATTTTTTCAGGAACCCATTCAAACTCTTGGCTCTTTTGCCTGGCCGATTTATTGCCGATTCCGAATCTGGTAAATCTAAAGTCTTTAGTATTTCAATAAAGCTTCTTAAACAGTTTTGAAATTAGAGTTTAAGTAGGTCCAGTTCATTATTCGTATTTAATAATGCTATAAAAATGCACGAAAAGCATAGGTCTGGACTCTGTAGTATGTACATTGATGCCCTTTCTTTTCAGTTACCATGTACATAAGAACGTGATGATTTTTGTGATTTCCAGATGTTGGAAAGGTAAATGCGATTATGCGAGGCATCTCGATACAATGGACATTGAGATTTACATGTTTGAAAAGACAGCAAATATTCTAATTTGAAGCCATTATTTGTCACAGTGATGTCAGTGTAGTTAGATACTGTAATACTTGATAATTGATTAAATGGCTGTAACTGTTGGTTTCAATTATGGATGCCATATGTTTTGGCATGTATAACCTTGTGTATTTATGCGTTGAACTTCCAATTACTTTTTGCCGTGCATGTGATGTGATTGGTTTCAATTATGGATGCCATATATTTTGGCATGTATAACCCTGTGAATTTATGCGTTGAACTTCCAATTACTTTTTGCTGTGCATGTGATGTGATTGGTTTCAATTATGGATGCCATATGTTTTGGCATGTATAACCCTGTGAATTTATGCGTTGAACTTCCAATTACTTTTTTGCCGTGCATATGATGTGATTGGTTTTAGTTATGGATGCTATATGTTTTGGCATGTATAACCCTGTGAATTTATGCGTTGAACTTCCAATTACTTTTTGCCGTGCTTGTGATGTGATTTAGGAGGGTCAGAGTAAAGGTTCAGTTATTTAAATCTCATAGCTAATTTGCCTGAAGGATGTGAACTCTCCTATTGGGAATCTATGCTAAGAAACCAGTTAGTTGGCATTAGGGATGGCATGAAACTTTTAGTTGGCATCAGGGATGGCATGACGCTTTTGGTATATGAAAGTCTGTTAGAGGACATCAATGTGAATGAGTGTTTGGCGAGGTAAGACTAGACCTTAGTTTGTAAGAGCAAATGGAGGACTAGTAGTATCTACGTGGAAAGGTGTTCATTTAAGGAATTCTTTTAGTGTCATTATTCACTTACAATTATAATTAATTAGCCTTGTACTCCCTCTCATCTGCTTTCTTATGTGTCCAGTTAAAAATCTTCCTGATGGGAGATCAAGGGGGAACCTTTCAGTGTTATGTGTCCACTTAAAATTCTTCTAGATGGGAGATCAAGGGGATAAACATTAGGGAGATGGGAGATCAAGGGAAGGACATTTAAGTGAACACAAGAGGGAGCCAAGGAGGAAATGTACTTCCTATCAACAGTTCCCTCACGTGTTTACTTTAGCGTCTTCTAGATAGGAGTTCAATGGGAGAATGAGAGGGGAGATTGGAGGGGAAACATTTAAGTGAACACGAGGGATCCAACGAGAGGAAGTAAAAATGGCAGTCCTCGAAGATGGGAGCTTAATGAGAGTAGGCGCAACAGCACCTCCAAGGAGTAGGTAAAATGGCACCTTTTATTCAAAGGGAAAAACAATCCACCTTTAATGGTGCTGGAAACAGGGACCTTGATAAGGGTTGAGACAATCTTGATTGCCAATGAGCAAGAAGAGTCGGCACACGATGAGAAGGCATTCCATGTGACATTCATGGAGTTTGCATATTATTTGTTACAGGGACTTCCTTACAAATAATTTCCATGATTGAAATTAATTTGAAAAGGTACTCAAGTTTTCACATGATCATAGCCAAGTTGCAAGGGGGGAACTTTTAAGGATGAAAATTCTATTGGATTTTTTAAAAGTTTAATATTTTGTTATAGATTCTTCGCTGTCCATATTTTCCTAAAATTGTTTTGACTTTCTTCCGATTTTCTCCTGTAGAAAATGCTTGGAAGTTAATTGGTTATTTTGTGGAAAAAACTCGGATTTTCTTTGTTGTTTTGCCCACTGTAAAAATTAGGAAAATAAGGGAGAGCATTATTATGGAATGATTTTACTTTAAGGATGAAAAATTTATTGGAATTTTAAGAAGGACAAGTATAATACTTAGTTATAGATTCTTTGCTGACCATATTTTCCTAAAATTGTTTTGATTTTATTCCGATTTTCTCGTGGAAAATGCTTGGAAGTTCATAAGTTGTTTTGTGGAAAATGCTCTGAAGTTCATTGCTGTTTTGCCGCATGTAAAAATTAATTAATAAAATAAGAGAGCATTAAATGTGAAATGATGTCTCAAATTAATAAAATAAGAGAGCATTAATGTGAAATGATATCACAACATAAGGATATGTCATGTAACAAGATAACCCTTTATGTAACTAATCAAACTTTCAAAGATGTTGCATGAAACATGACATAGTGATTGCAAAGAGATCTCAGTCCCCTGCAAAATCAACTCCATAAACACACAAACAACATGACATAGTGATTGCAAAGAGACCTCAGTCCCCTGCAAAATCAACTACATAAACACACAAACAATCACTACAGGTCCTGAAGTTCATGGAGACATTAACACTACGGCACAGCAAATCAAACACACTAACTAAAACTCAGACAAAAGGAATTTTCTTCATCAAACTGGATCAAGAAGCCTTTCTATTAAACTTGTCTGGGTTTATCACCTGCTCTCAAGGCGATTGGAAGTTCTTTGCACAATGAGCAAAATGAGCGCTAATCAGTTTGGAAAAATGCTAAGAACTTTCAAGAGATGAATCTATATCACAATATCATAGAGAGGGGCTTCTTAATTGCTTGGAAATAAGTATAGGTATCCTTGACGATGAATCAAAGGAGTGCCTCTTTGACTTGGGGTATTTCCCAAAGGGTGGAAAGTTCAGTTTTGAACATGAGACTTCAACGATAATTTGAGTCTAAGCCTTATCACAGCGCACTAATCGACTGAGCCAACACCTCACCTTATTTCATTATTGAATTTCTGGGTATACGTCTGCAGAATTGAATGACAAGATTCATTTGAGGTCTTGTTGTCTTGTTAAAACTTGCAAGTTGAAACTTGAAATCCTCTTGGATTTCATGTCAAGGAGTATTGGCTTAGTGGCACAACTGAGTACCCCTTGATGTGGTGAAAGTTCTCCATCATGTTGAGCATTTATGCCTTGGGTTGGTGTTCGTTGCTTCTTGGGATGACTCCAATAGGACACATGGCTTAGGGGTGACTCCGATAGGACTCATGGCTTAGGGGCCCCAACCACACTTGTGTTAATGCTTTGCAGAGGTTGTTACCAGATGAAATAGCATGCCTAGCCACTGGTAAGCATATGAAGGATGAAGTGACCACTGTCACCTTAGTAATTTCTCTGAAACTCTTCGGAAGTCGGAACCTCCAAGGGGAGAGCCCATATGATAGCCTACAAAATACTTGGGGACAAAGAGATTAATGTCTTCTATGTAAAAGTAAGTTAGAGACCAGTGCCTTTATGGAGTCGATTTGAAGAATGAAGAAGACATACTATATAAAGATATGAATCATGTAAATGCAACCAGTATATCAATTTCATTCAACCAAAGTGTGTTGTACATGCACAAGTGTGGAAGCCAAGTATGACTGTAATAAAATGTATTAACACCACATTTCAATGTTCCTATCTTAACCAGAAAGAGATCATTCATTCAGCGATGTATGAACACTTGTAAGAAACGATTAGTATACCTTGTAGACAGAAATTGCAATGTTCAAAAGCCAACCATTCACCAATAAACAAAACAATAATGGTCAAGTTGCAAGTGGCAAAATATATATAGCAACAATCGGTATTTCAAATGATAATTACTTCAAGTTAACTTTATAGCAGCATCCATAGCCCTAGCAGCATAAGGAAGTCTAATATGTGCAGAAAAATGGAATTTCATTCTGTTCTTTTACCAGCCTTCATTTAATGACAACCCAGATTACATGTAACCAAGCTTTGATGGTGTGTCTGGTGTACTTTGCAGCTATTAGGCAGTAGGAAAGAGGTCTGCAAAAATGTGCAACCCACAAATGACAGCCGAAGGATATGGAAGCCAAGGAAAGGAGCTGTCCTTCAGTTATTAATAATTATGGCCTTGGACAACCCCAAAAAGGGGATCGAGCTCCCCAAGGAGGTAGAGGAGAGGTTGGAGAGGACGAAACTAGGGCTGTTTGGAGGTAGTTTTTAGACTATTAGGATTCCTAAGATCTGGTTTAAGGGCAACAAAGAGCAAGGCTTAAGGAATCACCTTGGAAGGGAACCTTAAAGGCTAATTTTAGGGCTAGAAGGGAAGCTTAGGGTGAGAGGAAGGCAAAAGAGATGGGTGCTAGGGTAGATAAGGTCTAGTTGGGCCCTTAGGTAGGATTTCATGACTATTTTTAGGGTTTTTGGGCAGAATTTAGGTTTTAGGATTTTTTTATTTTTATTTTTAGGGCCTCCTAATTTTTTTTTTAACCATGGGAACATCAACCTCCCAAGAGTATATCCAACAGCTTGCAAGTCAGATATACCAATAACTTGTGACTAGCCTCCTAAAATTTTGACCTAGGGTTTCTAGGAACAAATAGGGCAGAGCGAAATGGTAGGAGAGGGCCAAAATTTTAGGAAGGCCAAAAAAATAAAAAAAAATAATTTTTTGATTTTCTAGGGTTTTTAACATAAAATTGTAGACCTACTTCTAACCCTAATACTACCATGAAAATGCCAATTGGCACATGCAAATGCAAGAGATTTGAAGGAAAAGAGGTTTTGGGACAAGGGTTTTAGGTTTTACCCTAACCCTAGGGCATCTAAGGAGGTGACTAACCTTTCTTTTGAGAAGCCTATCCTAGGTTTGTCAACAAATCCAAAAGGACAAAGGTTCTAACCCTAGAAAAACTCCTATGAAGGGTGTACTTCTACAAACCAAGGGGACTTAAGGTTGAAAAATGACCTAGCTAAGAAAATATGCAACTCTAAGGGCTGCCATTCAATCCATAAACATACATCATTATCAACATTTAATAAAGAGAGATCAAGAAAAACCCTAGATACCTCCTTGTGCAAGTGTTTAACTAACAAATCATAGTATCACCTTTAGCAAGAGCATATAACCAAAGAAACTTCAATAAATTGCCATCAAACCCAAAAAATCATCTTCCTCATCACTTCCAAAGAGCCCTAGTAGAGTAAAATAAGTCAACATTGTTTTATCCCACTTGTCTTATATTCAAATGAAGTTAGGAGAGGCTTATAAATAGCCTCTCACACTCACTTTACAAATATATCCAGGTCAACATGCCTTAAAATGTTAATTTGAAATTATAAAATGCCAACTCAAAATTATAACATTAAATGATATAAAAAATGGCCTAAAGTAGGCTTATAGTAAGCTACCTGGGGTATTTTTCCCGTAGGTGCCTAAAGCTACTAAAATAAGCGAATCACTTTGAACAAAAGGCTGGAGTGAGCTAGAGGGAGGGCGTCATGCCCTATCTAACCTCGAAAATGCTATAAATCCCTCAACGCCCCTCCTCAAATCAACAGAACGTCGTGGGAGGAAGGACAACTTTCTCTGAGGAAGGAGCCCAAGGAGAGAGATGACCATCCAGCTGAAGGGCCAGGAGGGAGTCTAAGGTGGCTATGAAGGTAGACTAAGGTCTCGTAGTTGAAGCAAAGGCCAAAAGAGAAAAGAAACAAGGTGTGGATTAATGTGACCCAATGACCAACCCCTAGGAGCCTCGAACACCAACCCTAGGGTTAAAAACCCCAACAAAGGGCAGTCAACAGTGCCATTAAGCCATAGTACTCCTAAAGGAAGGACCAAAGGGCCTGACCATGATCACCACTGCTGAATACCACACCTCCTAGGGAAAAGGAACATCGTTGGGGTTAGTTGGGGCATGACACCCTCCTCCCAAGCTCAATGTTTCATCAAGTTACAACAATTCATTTTATTATTATTTTATGTCTTATGAGGGTTAGTCTTCGACTTATGGGCGACAAACCCTACAAATCCATTGAAAAATCATTTTAAGTTATTTTTAGACATTTTTAGGTAGGCCTAAAAAAGAGGTTTAAGTTAGCCTAGTCACATATAAATAATGCTAGCCTCCTCATTTGTAATTCAAGATCATGGGATCAAATAAAGTCATTTCACTTTTTCTTCTTGTCTATCTTGGCTAAGTGGTGTGCATTTATCTTGTTGGCATTCTTGGAGCTTCATAGGGTATTTGTTGGTGTTTGAAGGTTGATACTTAATCTTGCAAGGCTTGTCTAAGGGAAAGAATTCTTCTGAGGATAACTCTCTTCTTCTTTCCTCTTATTTTGTGGTAATAATCTATGTTTCTTTTGTCTTGCATTGTTGGGGACATCCAAGATAAGAGGTAATTAGGATTTTTTATGCATAATTACACTATCTTGTAAGTGAGACATCCTTCCCTATAGGGTCTCTCTTGTTAGGCCTTTGGCACCTCTCTTTTCTCTAATTAGGTCAAAACCAGCACAACCCCTAGGGTTTCTTTGTTTTCCGTAATTCATCAAATCGGATTACCAATTCTTGGGAGGAACACTAACCACGGTTCCTTGGTGGCCTTGAAGGGAAGGGATGTAGGTCTTTATTTCCATCATTTTCACTTGGAATCTCTTTTTATAAAATTTATGTATTATATAATGCAAAAAACATAAATAGATCAAATATTGTGAAAAACCCTAAAATTTTCATATTTTTGTAAAAATCCAAAAAATATTAATTTTTGTGCGCTAAATTATTTTAACTTTGATTTATGAAGTATTCAATTGCATCAATGAATTTCAAATATTAATAAAATATTGTAAAAATCCCCAAAAAGTTAAAAAATATTGCAAAAAAGTTAATTTTTGGTCTTAAAAGTGCCATAACGGAGCTGAAGTCATCCTAGGGTTATGTGACTTCATCCCTTAGGGCTAGTTTTAGATCTATCAGGAGTGTTATTGCAGGTTCATTTTGACAAAGAAATCAAACCTTAGGGGTTTAAGGCAAAATTGGCTAAGTCCTAGGTCACCGGGGAAGACCCTGGGGGAATTTGAGGTCAAGAATATTTTTTATTCGTCTTGATTGCAAAAAAAACACATATTTGTAGCAAAAATCAACCTTAAAGTTTCCCAATCAAGTGCTCCTAGGGGGAATCAAAGCTCCTTAGGGTAGGGTTTTTCGGAAGGTAAATTTTGTGCAATTCTTGTGGTTAATTTGGGAGATATTCCACATTTATTCTTGTTGGTTTTTACTGAAGAAGATAACTGTAGCAGATTACATATTCATTGTTTATCTTAACCTTCCAAGCTAAAAGGTTTATTATAGACATATATCATTGACTCCATTAGGGATTGGTTTACTAATAGTGGGACGCTGTTGTAGGGATAGAGTACTTTTTATTGTCTTCCTTACAGGTCTATCCTTATCATTGTTTTCAGGGAGCCTCCAGTGGCCTAAAGGAGCAAGGCCTAAAGAGGAAAAGGGTTACATTGAGGTGACATTGGGTGTACCTTCTTGAAGAGTTATCGATCATAGCACTGGGTCCATTGGGTCCACCTATCATATTTGGGTCCACTTATCTTCAGTCATGGAAGAGTGTTAGTTTTTGAGGTAACACACATCAAAACCTTCAAATCTCCTAGTGCCAATGGAAAACTCTATAAATCCCTCCTCCACCTCATCAAGGGATGCTCTATCCTGAAATATCCTTCTATATGCTTCCTTACTCCCCTGTGAAATCTTCGTCCCTATGAGGAGGGACTCTGAGTGAAATCCCACCATTGAGCCAATCATTATTTTAGTACTTGGTATTCAATGAGTGAGCTAAGCAATTGAAAAGTGTGCAATTCTTATCCCACCCGCTGATAAGAATATCTCGTATGGTGATGAATAAGCTCTCTACTGATGCCCCATACTTAGGGCAGTGATTTTGTAAAATAATGGTCTTCACCCCCTCAATCATGGAATCCCTCCCCTCATGAACATCTCCTAAAATGGGTTGGATTGTGTCTGCGAATTGCAACAAAGAAATGATAGGGTCCATGATATTAATGGTAAGATCTACCCTCTCCCACCAACCATCATCTAACACTGTATCCTTGACCTTTTTTGAAGAAGGTTAATCTGAATTTCTCCAAAAGGACCAAAACTCTGAAATAACCATGGAACCAAGGGTGTTGTTGACTTCGCTCAACCTCCTAAGTATGATGAATGAAGAGGCAAACCAAGTATCTGCAATCTTCAACAATGATGACGTGTGTACTCTTTATAGATTGTTAGGGAATTAGTATGTCTTTTTTACAAAATTGTGGATATGGCGTGCATCATTAATAAGACTTGTAATCCATGTCACATCGGAAGGGTTTTACCATTTTGTGTATAGGGATTTTTGGCCATATTTTTTGCTTTAGAGATTAAGATGAGATCGAAAGTTCAATGCATTTAGATGTGATCAGTGATGAGATGCCAACTTCTGATGCCATATTATGCCTTGAGATGATGCCATGTTATGTACTCATTTGATGCCATGTCATGCCTGAGGATTGACTTTATGGATTGTGCTTTGCATTGATGATATATTGCAGGATATTGCACGTTACTTCACAATGAGTGATTTTTATAAGTATAGCTAGCAACAATGTTCATATGCTAATATTGAGTAGGGATTGTTGTTTTATGTACACACCATTATCCAACATCTCATGGTCTTTGAATGAATTATAACTCTCCTTTAGCTCCACACTTGAACTTACCTTCATCTCCTTACCACTCCACCTTGGTCTCAAAATCCCTTTGTTTAAAGAATGATAGATTGACTCTTGACTTCCTCCTCCATGTCCCCTTCACCATAAATGCCCCCATATTATCCCTATACCTTGGGTTCTTTGTGTTGTGGTGAATCCTGTGATGGTTCAAGAGGCTCGCTTGTAAAAACCTGGGGTTGGTTGCTACTAAACATGTAGAGTTACAATTGAGCAATGCTTTCCTTAGATCCGAAACAAGTCTCCCTATGCTATGTACCATGAAAATGGTTAACGGTTGGAAGGGTAGGTACCAAGGTTACAAGAACCGAACCGATGGTCGAACCGACTGACCCTGAAAACTGGAACTGGACGAAAACCAATTTAAAAGCCGGATCATAAAACTGGTCCACCAAAAATACAGAAAATATTCAAATTTTGAAAAATTATATATATACTCATGTGCGACCATGTGAATCCAAACCATTATACACAAATTTGCAAAAAGGGCTCTTGCTACGTGCCATATTGAGCATATTTCACTAGAACCTTCCCCACTCAACCAACTTTTTATTTAAAAATAAATAAAATAAAAAATGCCCTTTTAAGTTTTGTTGTACAGATCTGCATGGAACCAGTCAAAACTGGACTGGAACCGGTAAAACCAGTCAAAACCAATCAGTTCCGTACGTAACTAGTCATTTCCGGTTTGAGACACTAGTTTGACCTGGTGAGGCCCCAAAACCAGTCAAACCGATCGTTTTTGCCTGTTTCGGTCTAGTTTTTGTAACTATGGTAGGTACTCCTTGAATTAAGAGGTTAAACCTATTTTCTCCCACCAAGCATTAATGTGGCAACTCCATTGGGCCTATGGACAATTATTGGCAGCAGAGCTAAGGCCGTGTCATCACTGGTACCCAGAAGGTATTTAGGGCCAGTAAATCGCTATCCAAAGGAAAGAGCAAAAGGAGAAAAGATCAAAATAATAAGAAAGAAAAGTTCAAAAGAGAAAAAGAAAAGAATGAGGGAGGCTTGCTAAGGTTAAAAGGAGAGATATCTCATTACACAACACCCATTTGCTTAAGGCACATTCCCTATTGTCCACACTAGCAATGAGGTTCACAGAGTTTTTCCCATCCCCTTATCTTGAGTCAATCAGTCAACCTTGACCAATACTCACTTGACCACCCACGTGAACTATCCATCCACTTCATTCAAAGGAAAATTAATCTTTGTAAATATGGTGATGATTGATTTGATTTTGATATGTTCATAAAACACTAACCTCACATTTTGCATGAAAATTATGTAGCATGATCTATGTTTTAAGCTATGTGATGAGTCATGTGAACAATCATTGTATGTAAATATATACTTCAAATACTTTATCATTCCAAGGAATATAAGGTAACAAATCCTTCTTCCAAAGGCATACAAAGGTCCATAGATTCATTGGACAAGTTTGGTCAACATTGAACAAAGCTACAATTTTCAGCAGTTTGACTTGGTCAACAGGACCATATAGCAGAGCATACACTCTTATCATTGTCATTCAGCTTATTGAAGGCTGTTATCACAAATACATTTTCAGCCAGGCTTCCATGATGCATCATGCAGACTTGTCTCTTTTTCTATTCCGCGCTACTTTTACATGGGGTATCAGCATGGATCTCTACAGCTTCATTCCACTTTAGAGCCTTGTTCTTGATATTTTCCTTGCGAGGACTGAGACTTAGGAATCCATTGAAGTCATTTTGGTGATGATCTAGTTCATTTCAGCAGAGTAGCAAATCAAGAGTTGGTACACATAGTCAGGGGCTTATCAGTGGGAGACAGGTATACATGGTGAGATTAGGTATATTTCTTTGGTTTAGTTTTGCTCTGTGATGTATCTCAGACACCTGTGCTTGTCATGTTAGGATGATTGTGGTGACCTATGCTTATATGTTCTGTATTGCTCTAACCTGTGTTATGATTGATCAAGGAATCCAATGTGAAGACTGTTTCCCATGCAATGGTCAAACAAAATGTAACCCTTAGTGCTAGGTTGGATCCATTGTATTTATACCCGTCCATCCAATCCATTCACTTTTGTTTTTACCCCATGACTAAGACTGATGGAAACTTGTGAGATTGAAGATCATTTCCCCATTTTGACCCCTATACATGTTGGATCCCATGTTGTTTTGTGTCTCGGCTGTGAGTTGTGCAACGAAACTTGCCGAAGCCTTGATTTTTCTGGGCCAGGAGAACCCGCTGGTGTTGGTTCTTGAGCTTAGGTGAGTTGGGTTTTGAAGCCTTGACCTCTCTAGTTGGTTGCCCCCGATGTTTGGTCCTGACTGTGGATATTCCCCCTAGTTGCCCGAGAAGTTGTCAGCTAAAGCCTGAAGCATCATGTCTACCATCATTACATGCATTATGAGTTATATGCTATATGTATTATGAAATGCAAGCCTGCAAATGAAATTGCAAACTATGTCTCTAGACACAAATCAGAAAGGCTATGAAATGAAATTGTAAAAGACCCAAAATAATGTAGTGGATAAACAAATGCTAAATCTAAAGACTGCTGGCCTATTGTTGAAATGTAATGATTAATTCCTCATGGAGCCTAATGGTTTTGATGTGAGATGGAGTAAGGGACAGCTAATTCTAAGTGTCCCCTAGGATCTCTTCACTACAATTTCTTGTTTACTCAACGCAAGGGTCCTAGAAAAGATCCTCATGGAGCTTGTGCTTAGCTTGGATGTGAGTCGTAGACATGATTGTCAAGGTTGAATGGACACTTTTCAGATAAGCTCATCCACCCATGAGACACCACCATTCCCTATTGTTCATCTAACATGCATATGTCACCTTGGTTGAGTGTATTGGTTATCATTCAAATAGATCACTGAGTCAAATTCAGTCAAGAGTCATTTCCCCTTGCATTAGCCTTGTTTTTCCATCCTCACCCATCTATAGCATATCTTTTACACTTTGTAAGTATGGCATGTACAAGCAGATTTCCAAAGGACTCTAAGATTTTTCAGAAGCTAAGGCATATTTTATTATTATTATTGTTGGTCACCATGATTATGAATAACTGACTCAAGTTGGGTTTTGATATACATCATTGGAGCATTTCTTGCCTTGGATGGTTACAGGATCACATTGGCATAGTATCTCACCTTGATTTTGGGTACTTTAACCTGGTCAGACCAGTTGACCAAGTCAATCACGTTTCCCAAGGCAGTGACTCAAAAATACATGATCCATATTTGTTCGAAACATGCCCAAGATCAATACTACAGTTTCAATTTTGAGATTTTGGCCTCGGTTCTCCAAAAAAGTGATTATTATCACTTAATTATTGGCCAAATGATCTATTTTTTATCGTAGATGGCAGTATGATTGGTTCTCCTAGAGCAGAGCAGTGTTCCAAGGGGTATGAGTAGTCACTTATACCATTCTTCTATGTCTCCAGGTCATCCAGAGCAGTCATTTTGCCACAATTTGCATCCTGGAGTGAATTATTATGGATTTATCAGTTTCCAGAGATTGTACCAGTAAAAAATGAACTAGAAAATCACTGAGAAAATCGATTTGGCTTCCTGGGTCAAGGAAATGGTTTGGAACTTTGACAGATGACGTTTCTCGGCATCCAAGACACTCCTCCAGCAGTTTTCAGTCAGTGTATGTTCAAATTATTTATTTATGGCTCAACCAATGAGGAAAGACCCCTAAGGGGCGCCCCCTCTAATTGGCTGTTGATGTATTTCATTGTTATATCTTATATTATGAAGTTGTAAAGGGGCCTAGGGTAAATTAAGCCCCTAGTGACCCCTTCCTATGATGTATCATGTCATATCTTATGTTATGTTGTGTCATTTCACTTTAGAGGGGCGTCCTTGAGCAAAGTGCGCCTCCTCTTTGACTTAGTCACTTGATCCATGTATTGATTGATATATTTTGATCTCCATCGTTGATGATGTTATAATCTCAACCGTCGGATGATAAAGTGAGTTAGGGTTTATGTCTCTCTCAAACTATTTAAGAGAGGTGACCCCCCCATTGTAATTCAGGAGCTTTGGCACCGAAATCGGAATAAAGAGATTTTGTCTGGGACTACACTCTTGTCTACTTGCTTGATGAATGAATGAGTTGATGACTGGAACTGCTTTTCTTCTGCACTAAGATATATCTGACATAGTTTTTGTATCTTTCCTTATACCTGTTTACTTACAGGTTGAATCAGGCGATTATGAGAGAGGCGCATTGGTGGGGGGACTTTTCCTGTTGCTTGATCTCAACAATTGGTTATCAGGGAGTTGAACTTCTTTATGATTTATTCTTCTTGTACTTCTTTTAGCTTGCATTTCCTGTTTATTTTCCATTCTAATTTATTTTCCTTGGTCTGGCAGGCAAACAAGGGCGTTAGGGACACTGGATGGAGCAGCACTTCATCAAAAGCTTGTCTAAAAATCTTATTTGATCTCAAGAAAGACATTCTTCATCATCCAGGAGGTCATCAGCAATGATTCAGGTATGTTTCTCAAGCAAGTTCTCCAAATTTCAATTTTCATGCATTGCCCATCAATAATTTTCACTGAAGAACCCTCGTTTAACATTAGGAAAAATCATCGGACCTATTTGCAAATTCGACGATTTGGGTTTTTTGTGGCATACTGAAACCCCCCCTCCCTCAAAAACGTCTATATTGGACTCCTCTACCCCCCTACAGGCACTGGTCTCTGTCCGAGAGAAAACGCCCCCGTTCAGCAAGTCAGCCATTTTTCCACTGTTTTTTGTCCGTTTTCTTTTGGGTATTTTCATTATCAAATCTATTATCCTAGCTAATGTGCAGGAAGCCATAATTTTCAGTATCAGCTTCATCCTGGGGATTTCTCAATCATTCGCCTAAATCCCCCTAGGGTCCGAATTTGATCTTTTGAACCAGCACACTAAAATCCTAGATCCGACTTCAATCTTTGCAAGCACCTGTTTTAATCATCTGAGTGACATTTCCAATATCAAATAATCACCCCACTCAAATATCCTTAATTTGTGGCTCTTCCTTAAATCTAGGGTTTCAGGCACTCACCTTACGAATTCTTGGACAGGAGTCTGATCTGGTGATTTGTCTTGGGTCTTTCCTTTTAGGATTGATCTGGGTCTCCCCCTTTGTCACTTGGGCTTCTCTAGTGTCATAAAGCGAAGGAATCCTTAACTGGCGTGACAATCATCCATCTTTTGGGGGTTAGGGTTTTCGTAGGTCATAGCTTTGATTGCCTCTCCCCTCTACCATCTTGTCTAGGATTTATCCACCGGGGCAACTACAAGATATGTGATAACAAAGACTTTGGAAGTGAATTTAATCCTTCCAAATTTGGTTGCATTCATATATGGACTAATAGCGAAATATTAATGTATTTTCCAAAGTTTTCGATTAAAAGGGCCTAAGTCAATTTTCAATAATTCATATCAGATTACAAATGACACATTCAAATTAGGCATGAGAGTGATTGGCATGTTATTCATAAACATCATGGACATCATTAAAGGCATTTTCCAACATTTTTCTCATGATTTCATCACATATGGATTAATAGGCAATTAGTAATCTGACTTTCTAAAGTCTAATTTAAAAATGCCCAATTTTAGCAAAACAGAAATTCAGCCAATGAAAAGAAAACCTTTGGCCAATTTGGAATGATAGGTACTACTCATATGTGACATAGATAATTACCCAACATTTAGAGATGATTTTTTACTTGTTTTGGGGGCCCACTCTGCAAGAGTGAATTATGGAGGGCACACTGAGCTTCAAGGGGGGCGATTTGCACATTTCAACTATTTACTCACGCCCTTGCTCTCTACATTAGCCTTCCACATCAGCTGGGAATCACTATCATTTTCTTACTCAACATTTTGTGATCTATATTTTTTGGTCCACACATGCTCCACTTCAGCCAACTGCACCCCACTTGAGGGGGGCGACTTGGCCAATTGTATACTTAGCAATGTTAAATGTAATCTGAACCATGGATTGACAAATGAGACTCGAATGAAGATCTCAATCACCCACCTCTTTAGGATTAGGGATTTTTCTCTTCTCTAAGTTATAAAAGAGAGAGACCACTCCCTTTGTATGGGTCGATTACTGGAATAATAACAAAGATTTGATTTATTGCATTATTCTCTTGTGTATCTTGTGTTTTGGAGTGTTGAGATTTCGATTCTTGCTCGCTTGTGGTGATTCTATGGTACTTTCATGAAGATTTGAGGTATTATTGTTCCAATATTTTCTTGTATATGGTTTTGAAATCTCAAATTGTTGTTTAACCTTTGATATTTTAGCAAGAGGATAGGATTTAGAAATAGAGTAAGGAATCTTTTATTATCTCTCTCATCATATGATTTTCTAACTTGTTTATGGCTAAGCTACTGATCTTTGGATTGTCATAGTGACCTCCTTGTCTTAGTTTGTTTATGAGCAAATTGAAGTGAAAGGGCTTTTTGGGGTGAATTTAGATTGAAAAGGTTTTGTGGATAGTTCGTAACCTACGTGGAGTTGGGAAGCTATTTTATTTAGATCACCATCCTGGAATCTTGGAGGGGTGAATTGACTCCATCACCCAACGGATCAAAGCACCTAACTAGGTATTTATTCTAGTTTTTCTTCCACTCTTCTAATTCTTCTACTATGTTAGTTTATTTTAGCCATTAGGATAAACATGCATTACTAGGTTAGAGTACTTTGTTTCCTAGACATACATTTTAATATAATTGCATTAAATCTAAACCAAATTGTGCTTAGAGAAACCTAGGAAAGGCACTAAAAACCCAAAGCTCTGCACTACATATAGTCTAGTATTGTTTGTTTAACCTAGTGTGCATTTTATTGTTTGTTGTTCTACGCTTTTATATTTGAAAACACCTTAAATCAGTAAGCACTCTATGTGTTAAGACACTTATAAAACACCATACCAACACCTTATACACTGGTATATTTGAACACAAAACTTGAGTGATCTACCTAATCTGACATTACATTTAGTGCTGTTACTTTCAAACTCAACACCATAAACCAATTGTTACACCCACTTTAGTCCTCCATGGAACATTTAACTCTGCTGCTCAAACTTTAGTTTCCTCACTATCTTACCTTTTGGGGTAACAACTTTAACTTTAAAGCCTAGATCTTAACTGTTTCACAATTCACATCTCAAGGTAGCTTGCACTTTTACCTCTCCACCTCTCTGGTCATCATCCACCTAAGGGGTATTTATGGTTGTTATATTGGAACCCCTTAGCCACCCACATAGTGCCACATTTAAGTCCTTTAATTACCCTATGCGCTCTGTCAACTTTAGAAAGTGATTAATTGAAGTACTGTGGGAAAGCTGGTAGATTCTGGCAAGTACCTAGAGAAACTTGGTTGGGGACACCTCCCGTGGTTAGTTTGGGTCTACTCACATGGACCTAGGAAACCTAAAGAGAGAGGACCTTTCCCTCACGACACTTAGGGATAGTGTCTTGAGGTTCTCCCAGGTTAGTAGCCAATTCTTCACACTTAGGGATAGTGTCTTGAGGTTCTCCCAGGTTAGTAGCCAATTCTTCCTTGCAATCCAAGGGCTACTAATTTGTGCAACAACAAGAAGCAATAGATTTAAGTGCCAAATTAAAAAAAACAATGCAAGCTGTCCAAAATATCTATCAATATTTAGCTTCCATAAGCATGCCAACAACCTTGCAAAGAGGTTCATTATTTGCGATAATTTGCACACAAGAATCAACACCTACATCTTTAATAATTTTAATGAACAACTCACCCATATATTGTGTATCCTTGTATTTCCAAGAGCATCCACCGCTTTCAAGAAGATCAGTCCATTTAGGGAAGACACCATGAAATTGTTAAGTGGATAGCGTACTACATCTATCCATCCATTAGAAACAATGTTGATACCAGATGAAGGCCATGATGACTTTAGGTTTCTAGGATTTTATTAATGTTCCCCCAAGTTTCCGGGATGTGGGAGCATAGGAGCAGAGAAACACACATTGGGCACGTGTGGAGACACCCCCAAATTTTGGGGAAATTCATGGGAAAAGGGGGGACGTCTCTAAAATTATAAAAATAAAATAAAAATACCAAAAATAATAATTCATTTTTTCTATACTCATGATTGTGCAATGTAAATACTAAATACATTGATTTATTTTCGAAGTAGTACTAAGTAGAGATTGTAAAAAGTAAAAAATAATGGAAAAAAATATCTAGGGGGGAAGGGGAGGAAATGTTTTGCTAGGAGTCCCCCCATCTCTGGGACGTGGGGAGCGTGGGGGACATGTCCCCAACCCTGCAAGACACGTCCACCTCTTTCTTTGCCTTAACCAACAATATGGTTCTAAGCTTCTATGAACTCGGAGGCACATACCCTATTGGAGCTTTGTCAACTAGAGCTTGACACATCTCAATAAACAAAGGTGAGCATGCAACATCAAATGAAATAAAGTTGAGATAGAAAAAGATCCCAATGGGAAGATCAATTTCCTCTCGCTTCTCTTGCTGAAAGATCTTGTCCATTGGACCACCACTGGGAGCTAACCTCTTTCTCAGTGGCTGGCTTGTAGTCCCACTCCCAAACCTACTAGTAGGATTCCTCAAGAATGGAAGAGGATCATCATTTTTTGGTTTCCTATTTGTTGTTGCCACTTTCCCCCAACCATTTTAATCCTCTCTTTCCATTTCTTTTTGTTTGGTGGGTCTCACCCTTTTACATGGTCCAAATCCATATTCAATGGCCAACAAATGGCTTTTCACTCGGAAGTATGTACTTTTGTATGTATTGTTGCAGAAACTACATGTCCAAAGAACATTCCCTCGCCCGACAAGCTTTGCTCTAGGCCCTTGTTTTTTGGTTACATACTTCCACAATGGATATTTCTTTTCATGAGCTTTCTATCTTGCTACAACAGGGTCTCTTCTAGGATTGGAAGCAGCTCCACTTGCAACAGATGGAGCACTAGCAACAACAGACATAAATGAGCATCGGGGGGGCGGGGGGTGGTCAAACCAAGAGGGACATTCCTCCCTTTTCTTTGACCTTTACCATCTTGTTTTTGATGATTGAGCAATGAAACTATGGATTAAGTGAAGAAAATATCAACATGAAAATTGTTTGTTAATCCACTTGCAAATCCTTCAAAACCACCCACAATCCTTCACCAACACAATGAAAACCTTCTGACAGCTCTGTCCTTTGCTCAAAATTTCAAAAAAGAGGGAGAAATTTGACTTTAAGGGACCCTGTGGGTCCCTCTCTCCACGGCTTGTGTCAGACACTCAGGACACAGGCTAGGGATTGTGTCAAACACTAGTTTGGCATGTGTCCTATGCCAGGACACATGCCAAATATGGTTCGACATGTGTTAGACCATATTTGTGTCTGACATGCAAGATTTGGGCACTTGACCCCAAATCGACGTGTCGCGTGAGACTTAGATCAGGAGTCTAGCCATCTCATTTGACTATGCTTGTGATATTTCTTTTTCTCAACATGATGTAACATGAGATTCACCCTTGTGTCTGGCAATACAGGATAGTACCATCCATTGTAAGAGGCTTTTCATGCTTGGCAAGGGGAAACTATTCCCACAAACTGGCTGACGCTCACATCTAGGTTTCCATTTGTTTCGATTCATACAGGTCACTCCTAAAACTTGCTTTTTTTCCTTGCATAAGCATTGAAAAATTATGAGTTCAATTTGTTATCTTTCCAAATCCCCAAAGTGCTCAGAACTGGTGAGCATATGCTGTATTTAAAACCTATTGGTGATTACCTTTTCAAGCAAAACCATAGTGATGGTTCAAAATAGCTAGAACAGTGCCCTGGATAAGGCCAAAAATGGGTAGTAACTGTGGCTTTATTGCTGTCATATTTATGTTAATTTAATGCTCTAACATAGGCTTCTTTCTATTGAGTACATTTCTTTTGGGATCTACTGCATTCATGAGATATGCCAACAAGTCTATAAGATCTTCTTAACACGTAATCTCATTAGGTGCTATAGCTTCAACAATAGTATACCAGAGTTTGTTGGCTACTTACATAGTGAACTAGGACAACAAAATTTTGATGTTTGTTTCCAAGAAAGTTTATTGTTGACAACAAGATGTGGCATTCTACTAAGTAATACACTACCTGGCAACTTTGGTTTATCTCATAAATATGTAGCTCAAATTTCTCTCCTTTTTTGCTTTTTTAACATGGCCTGTATTGCTAAGTTTTCTATGTTGTCATAGCTTAAGTCCTAACTTGATTAGCATTTAATACATTTTCATAATAACAACATAGGAACACTGAAAGAAACACAATCATAAGGTACACATCAATTTACCTTGGGAAACCCTAAAGAGAAAAACCCAACAAAACTTCCTCAATATAGATTACCAGTATGCAATGACCAAAGAACAAGGTCTCATAGATAGAGAGACCAAACCCCAAGCATAAGAGCCAAAAGACCAAAGACACTGGTCCTCCTCCTTCTCTATCTCTCCTTCTTTCTCTCTCTTGCGCAATACAAGGTTGAGTGAGTGTATACAAATGAGGGAGGGAGCCTCCCTATTTATACTAAACTTCCCAACTGACTTTTACCCTAACTGGGCTGACCTACCTGACTTGTAGGGTCGACCTACTTAGGTAAACTGCACATTAATAATTATATTCATTTTTTCTGGGTGCTATTGACCCGACTTACAACTGAGGGTTTACCTCATGACATTTACATGATCTTTTACATCAGTAACATCTCCCAAAAGAGGGATAATAATAATGTGAAGTACAAGTAGAATATTCTTCGAAGTTAAATTATTTCAACACTCCCTCTTAACAAGAAGGGTATTCTACTGACAACAATAACAATTGGTGTGGCTCTACACAACATCTTCGGAAGGAGAGAAAGGAGACATCATCAACATCATCTTTTCGAACATTGATTGGTACATCTATAGATCATCGAAAGTTTTGAACAATATCATCATCTTCAGCATGGAGTTGGAGTATCAACACCTTCAGTATAGAACTGAAGTATTATCATCAACATCTTCAGTACAGAGCTAAAGTATCATCATCAACATCTTTAGTATAGAGCTGAAGGATCATCATCTGCAACATGGAATTGGGGGCATCGTCATTTGCAGCATGGAACTGGAACATCAGCAGCAGCATGGAGCTAGAGCATCATCATCTGCAGTATGGAATTGGAGCATCATCTGCAGCATGTGGAGCTGGAGCATCATCATCATCTGCTGGAACATCATAATATGTAGCATGGAGCTGAACCATCATTTGCAGCATGGGATTGGGGCATCATCATTTGCAGCATGGAACATCATCATCTGCATAAAAACTGATACATCACTAACATTGACAGCATGAGGCTGGCTCATCAGCATAAAGCTGGAACAACAACAACAACAACATGTGACATCATCATCAAGAGCTCGAGGATGGAGCAACATCATCTATGGAAGGTATAACAACAACCAACATGATCCTTCCTTTTTGTAATACAAGATCATGGAAAACACATCTGTGGTACTCAGACAATCCTTCCTTTCGAAATTACGGGATCAGGTCTTTGCGAAGCTACTAATACTAATCACAACTAACACATACATACATAGGACGATCCTTCTTTTTGGAATTACGGGATCAAGTCCACCACCGACATCCTGGACGATCCTTCCTTTTGGAATTATGGGATCAAGTCCACTACGAACATTCTGGACGATCCTTCCTTTCGGAATTATGGGATCAAGTCCACCACTGACATCCTGGACAATCCTTCCTTTCAGAATTATGGGATCAAGTCCACTATAACATCCTGGTCGATCCTTCCTTTCAGAATTACGGGATCAAGTCCACCATTAACATCCTGGACGATCCTTTCTTTCGGAATTACGGGATCAAGTCCACCACTGACATTCTGGACGATCCTTCCTTTCGAAATTATAGGATCAAGTCCATTACTAATATTCTGGAGGATCCTTCCTTTTGGAATTACGGGGTCAAGTCCACTACTAACATTATGGATGATCCTTCCTTTCGGAATTACATGATCAAGTCCATTACTCATCAGTATTTAATATGATCCTTCCTTTCAGAATTACGGGATCAAGTCTAAGGATGATTAGTCCTTCCACATCAACATTTAAGACGATCCTTCCTTTCGAAATTAAGGGATTAAGTCTAAGGATGGTTAGTCCTTCCACATCAACATTTACGACGATCATTCCTTTTGGAATTACGGGATCAAGCCTAAGGATGGTTAGTCCTTCCACATCAACATTTAAGACGATCCTTCCTTTCGGAATTATGGGATCAAGTCTAAGGATGGTTAGTCCTAACATCTACATCTTGGACAATCCTTCCTTTCGGAATTATAGGATCAAGTCCAACAAGATCAACATTTAAGACGATCCTTCCTTTCGGAATTACGGGATCAAGTCCAACAAGATCAACGTTTAAGATGATCCTTCCTTTCGGAATTACGGCATCAAGTCTAAGGATGATCAATACCAACATCAACATCTTGGATGATCCTTCCTTTCGGAATTACAGGATCAAGTCCAACAAGATCAACATTGAAGATGATCCTTCCTTTTGGAATTACTGGATCAAGTCTAAGGATGATCAATCCCAACATCAACATCTTGGATGATCCTTCCTTTCAGAATTATGGGATCAAGTCCAACAAGATCAACATTTAAGACGATCCTTCCTTTCGGAATTACGGGATCAAGTCTAAGGATGATCAATCCCAACTGAGCTACCTGCTGTGATCAGGATTCCATAGTATAAATAGTACTCCCCCTTTCAAGGGAAGTCCTTATGGACAACACCAAGCTTGTCTCGAAAGTGTTCAAACTTCACACGAGACAGAGGCTTAGTCAACACATCTGCAACCTGCTCATCTGTGCTCACATATTGGAGCTTTATAGCTCCCTTTTGCACCACATCACGAATGTAGAAGTACCGTATTTCTATGTGCTTCATCTTATCATGGAACACAGGGTTCTTTGTCATCTTCATGCAGCTTTGGTTATCACATAGAATCACGGTAGCATCCATCTCCAGATCGAATAGATCTGATAACAACTTTCAAAGCCATATGGCTTCACAACTAGCGGAACAAGCTGCAATATATTCTGCTTCTGCAGTGCTGAGAGCAACATTGGACTGCTTCCTGCTTAGCCATTAGATCATGGTTGACCCAAGATTGAAACATTCTCTTGAAGTGCTCTTTCTGTCCGAGACACTTCCTTCCCAACCTAAATCTATATAACCATACAATCTGAAGTCATGATCTCTAGTATAACTGAGACCATAGTCTATCGTACCTTTTAGGTAGCTCATCTCATGCTTTGCAGCTATCAAGTGAACATGTTTGGGTTCAACCATATACTAAATCAAAGTGTTCACAACAAAGCATATATCTGGCTGGGTATTCATCAGATACATCAATGAACCAATGATTTGTTTGTATAGTGTCACATCCATCAACCATCAACTTCGAGTGTGTATCCATGGGTGTGGCCATGGCTTTACTTTCCAACATGTCAAAACTTTTCAGGATTTCCATTGCATGCTTCCCTTGGTTAAGGAAGATTCCTTCCGGGCTCTGCCATACTTCAAGAGCTAGAAAATAATGCATCACGCTAAGGTCTTTCATTTCGAATTTTGCAGCGAGATTCTTCTTACACTATGAGATTTGCTTCTCATTACGTGTCAAGAATGTCATCCACATACATCAATAATATGACAGGTTCATTATCCATAACCTTGAAGTAAAGGTTAGGATCAACCTTACTTTTGGTAAAGCCCATGCTCGTAAGAAAACTACCAATTCTTCCATACCAAGCTCTTAGAGCTTGTTTCAGTCCGTACAAAGCCTTCTTCAATTTACAGACATGTGTTCTTCTGCCTTCGACTTCAAAACCTTGTGGATGTTCTGTGATCACATATATAATAGTCGGGCTACCATATACTATTTTTAGATTCCAGTACACTTTTTCAGCCAGTTCCCTTACATATGAGATGCAGAGATGAGCATTTATGATGGATCACTATTTGATGATGGACTGTAGTACTTTCCCATGCCATGACTAAGTCTCAGGAAACTCAGATTTGAGGATTGATGTAGCCATTTAGTCATTTACAGAGCAGCTAGTATTGCCCAGAGTTGCAGCAACAGGTTTTCAGTGGATAGATGATGCTTCAGATTGGTTATTTATAGGTATATGATTCAGCAGGTATTATCTTGTGTTATGGTTATTATTGCTTTTATACTCATTCTTGTGACATGTCTTAGCATTTAGTGTCATGATCTGGTGGTCATATAAATATGTGGACCTGGTTGTATTGATATTATGTATGTATGTCTTTACTTAGACCTAGAAGTTCTTGACCCATACTCATTGGTTTTTCTCTCCTTAGGGAGAATAAAGGTGATCATTCCCACCATACTTTGGCTTGCTAGTGTTGGTCTCATTATTCACTATCTCTGCCCATCCATTACCTTCCAGTTATGTTTATATCCCGACCTACTACTTGACTTGTGGCATGGAAAACCTTTCCCCATAATGGCCTCTTTGTTGGATAAGCTTCCCTGTTTATTTGTGTCTCGACTCTAAGTTGCCTAGGTTGTGTTGGCTAAACCTGAAACAAATAGCGCTACTATCAATACAATGTATATGGAAATGAAATGAATATCTCGTGAAAAGCCCATTCATGAAAAAAAGTGTTTCTAAACATACATGAATGCAAGGCAAGCCTAATGAAATTGGCTTTGAAGTGTAAATATGAAATGTGAAATGTTAAACCCATGTAACAAGTGTTTTTAAACACGCATGGAGCGTGAAGCCTTAATAAATAAAAATCCGTGTAACAAATGCATGGATCAAGGCTATGGAAACTCGAAGGCCCAAAAAGCAATGGTTCTTAAAAGTTATATCTAAAGATTGCTGGCCTCACTTGTATTTGATATGGATTGTCAGCATTTGTCAAGGTGAATAAGCACCTCTAAACATAACTTACCCATTTGTAGACATTGCCATCCCCTGTGTTATTGCTTGTTCGACATATGCTAGAGTGAGTATCCCCTTTCCATATCCAAAGTGTCACAGTGTCAAGTTGGTAGTCACCCTTTAGCCTAGCCTTTTGATTTTTAGCCTTCATCCTTCACTAGCAAATTGATTACAACTATGAAGTGACTATGGTCTTGAAAGTCTGGCCTGAGCCATAATAATTAACAAAACTTTATATATTTGGTTGATAGACTACCAGTGAAATGATTACTATTTGTTATAATCGTTACTTGAATAATTTGTAGAGCACGTTTCAACCTCTAACACTTGCAGCAGTTTGATGTTAGCCTGGGTCATATTATTGGTCATGTTGACTTGGTTTTGATCATTTACAGATTATTATTATTTTATCTGTCTAGGCATATTAGATATTGTACATGATCATGCAGAGACTTGTAGGGTGTATGAGTACGCACCTTAGATGGATTTGGGCTCCCTGAGTCCAATGAGACAGTTTGTTTTCAGTTTCAGGCAGTTAAGTGATGATTTGTCTCAGTATACCATTCTGGTGCAGTTTTGCCATGTTAAATGGCCTGTCAGAGAAGAGAGATGATTTGATTGGTTCACCTAGGGCGTTGTATGAGGATGGGGTGGTCCAGCCACTTGTTTTTACCATTATACCCCCCTCCCAGAGAGCTTGGTGGGATCAGTTGGACAACCCAAGCACTCTAGGTGGTAGTTTGGGTAGTTTCACATTTCTTGAGGCAAATTAAAAACGGTAAAAATGGCTACTGAAGAATTCGATTTGGGATATTGAGGCAAGAAAATGGCATGGGATAAGTTTTGATGATGAGTATGATGTCTTCCACCCCTTCTCCAACAGCTTTAGCATTCAGGAGGACCTACACCCATCTCTCCGACATGTTTTATGATTTTCTGGAGCTTTTGGAGGCTCACGATTTCTTCAGAGAGGCACTATTTTGCACTTAGTTATATTTTATTTATATTGTTCCATGGGGACACACTAGGGGTGTTAGGCATTACCCCCTAGACCCACCATGAGCTTTATTCATGTTTATTTTTGTCATATTGAGTGGGATCCCCTCTCCTAGAGCGATATTGTCCATTGATGTGTTATATTATTATATTGATTCGTGTACTTTATGTTGAGCTCATTTCAACCATTGATTAGAACATTTTGATATTTTAATCTTAACCATCCATTCAAAAGGTGGTTAGGATTTTGATATCTCTCCATCCTATTTAGAGGAGAGAGCTTCTCATTGTAAAGGGGTCTTTGGCTCTTAGAATCTTGATAATAGAAAAACTCTTTTGTGGAAATTCTTGGGTCTCCTTTGCATCTGGTGTTCTTCGATGATTATTGGAAAGTCTATTGCATCCTAGCATTTGAGAATTTGTGGTGAGATCTATATTTTTCGTGGAAACTTTGTTTTGTCTATAGGAGGGCGACTTCACTTGGGCATTTTTGCAGGGCTTCCTTAACTCGCTTGTTTGACATCACTTGTATCAAGGGGTTATCATTAGTATCATTGTGATCTATGGTTTCATCTTGTTATTTTTCTGTAGCATTTGTCCATTTCTCTTGATGCAGCAAATCTGATATTGTTGACGTTTGTTGTACAAGAGGGCGGGCGCATTGGCTTCCTTGGGCAAATCGATTTGCTTAGTGTCTTCATCCAAATCTTCTCAAACTGATCTAGACGGCATGGATCATCATCATCAAGGCATCTACAAGTTTGTCCAGTTAAGATCCACAGGTTTGTTCTTCTTTTCTTGGTTCCAATCCATTGGCATCTTCATTTTATTGTCAAAACCCTAACTAAAAATAATCGAAAAATTATATGGATCAAACCGCTTGATCTTTTGGAAAACCATTTCTGGGTATTGTAGATGAGGGAAAACCCTAAGTGGGCTCTCCTAGGGGTCATGCTTGGGTGACTCCACAAGGCCCAAACTCCAAGGCACTAATCCCTCAAACCTTAGCACATTCTTCACTTGGCCAATTTTTCCTGTGTTTTGATCATATCTCTGAGGCTTGGGTACTTTGATACTGTCATATCTTTCATCAAGTCTGTCCATTGGTACTAGATAGCCCCAATCTTGTCCTTAACCTCCCTGCATTGGACACGGTTTCCAAGGAAATGGATATTTTCATCATTTGCTGGTACCTTGATTATGGATATAGTAATAAATCTCATAAGTCATTTGTATTTCAACCTTGGATCATTTTCGCACTTCATAAGCTTCTTGATCCAGGCCATAACTCATCTTGTGACTTCATCCATAGATCTAGGGTTTACTTCAACTTACACCTTACATATTTCACCTTCCATTGATTTGATCTGGTGTATTGGTTTGATCTCTCCTGTTGGGAGTAGATCTGGGTCTCCCCCATTGTTGTCTTGGGCTAAGAGAACATCAAGTGAATATTTCCTCGATTGGCGTGACAACCATCCATTTGGGAGTCGAGGCTATCTTGGTTCACCTCTTTGGTTTCCCATTCCCTCTACCGTCCATCTTGGATCCATCTCATAGGGGAAACTACAAGTTTGGTGATAACATGTTCTATGTACACTTCTTTGATAATACCATTTAGGAAGGCTACTTTCACATCCATCTGGTGTAACTTCCATTCTGTCTTGGCTGCTAGTGCCATGATGGTTTTGATAGAAGTTTACCTTGCTATAGGAGCAAATTTCTCTTCATAATCGATTCCTTCCTTTTGAGAGAATCAACGGGCCACAAATCTAGGTCTGTACTTTTCAATACTTCCATCAGCTGTATGTTTTATCTTGTAGATCCATTTGGAAGATACCACACTTTTTCCTTCTAGCTTGGGAACTATTTCCCATACATCATTCTTCATTATGGATTGGTATTCTTTCGTCATAGCTTCTACCCATTCTTTATTTTGAATAGCTGCTTCAAAACAAGTAGGTTCTTTGTCTACAAGATCACACATCAAAGCCACATAACTAGGAAATAGCTTTGGCTTCTTGCTCTGCCTTATGGAGTCTCCTAGAGCACCATACCTTTCTGCTTCTTGAATAATATCACGGACCCAAGCTGCCTTTCTCTTGTGGGAGATATTCATGTGGGGAGGTTCTTGGGGCTCCAACATATCATGTTCTTTCGGAATCTCATCATCATGAGAAGGTGTAACTTCCTTCATCGGTTTTGCAGGTTTGGGAGCTACAACTTCTTCTTGATATGTTTTCTTCAGGTTGGCACTTTCTCGACTTCTTGAGAGATGCATCTTCATCAAAGGTTACATCCTTGCTAATTACCATATGATGGTAACCTGGTATATAGATTATGAAGGCCTTAGAGACCTCACAGTACCCAACAAATATTCCTTTCTTTTCGGAAGGATCCAACTTAGTTTTCTTTTCTTTTGGTATATGAACAAACACTGGAACCAAATATCTTGAGGTGACTTACCTCTGGTTTCTTGCCGATGAACATTTCTTCAAGGGTTTTGAATCCAAGTGCACTATGGGATATTCTGTTCTGGATATATACTGTTGTCCTTGCTGCTTCAGCCCATAAGTACATAGGAAGATCTTGATCATGGATCAAGGCTGCTTCTGAGTGACCTCTCAGTTCATACAGGCCACCCTCTAGTGACAGATACATCTTCTAGAGAACATATTCTTCAACTTCTACTTTTGCTAATTTCCTGGGAGGTTCTTCTTCTTCTTCTGCTAAGTTAGCATGATGTCTTTTGTTATTCTTCCTCTTATATTCTTCTTTCTTTGTTGGACAATTTCTGGCAATATGTCTATCTTATCACAATGGTAACATTGATAAGAGGATAAATCTTTTTGCTTGTAATATCCCTTTTTATTCTTTTGAAACTTCTTAGGAGGATAAGATCCCTTATGAGTTTCCTTCTTGTTACCACCTAAGTTGTACTTAGTGGTCTTTTATCAAGTGAGCCTGGTGAACCGGACAAAGATTTTTTGTTCGGACTTCAGAAGACCTTCGGAAGTGCTTCTGGGAAGCACTTGTTGTACTATATCACATGTTCATACCCCATGGGGGAATTGTAATAAATGTTCTAGCATGATAGTGTCTGTAAAAGACTAGGTCTCTTAGACTTTATTTGTCAATCCGATCAGCCCAGGGTGTTTTTTCCCTTGGTTATTATTGGTTGTTGAATAAATGACTGATAATTTCTGAGTTTTTCACTCCATACCTCCAAAGTTGGGGTGGTCGGCTTGGCATTTAGGCCTATTGAGGTTATTAGAGTCTATGTGTCAATATATAAACATGCTAGGCATCATGGTTGAGTCATATGAACATGTCTAAGTCCCCCTAGGTTTTTCAATTTTTTTAATTTTTTAATTTTTTCAATGTTCTTTATTAAAATTTAATTTTTCCAAAACTTAGGCTATTTTTTAATAGTTTAATTGGAAAAATTGGTTTTGTAATAAAAGTGGGCCAAATAATCAGTTTTAGTCATGTAGGTGCTCATTTTCAAGCTAAGAGCACCATGTAAACCCATGGACCCACTTTTTTCAGGTTTTGAGTGATTTTCCATCACTCGAGTCAGAAAACCCCAAAAAATCAATTATTGATTATTTTAATTAATAAATTGATGAATAATGGAGCAAATCCAAAATCCTAGATCAGTGGATTCTCAGCCGATTTGATTGAAATCAGTTAGATCTGAACCAGATTGACTGGATCTGACAAATCCTTGACTGGAGGTGATCTTGACAGATCCAGAGTTGAACTTCAACATCCTTTATGGGGAATTGCGCCCTCTCTCTCTCTCCTCCACACAGGTGGACTCTCCTGGAAGCCCTGTGGTTGATGTGTCAGCTCAATCAGCCCCCCGATTGACAAGTAGGCTCAGTTCAGCTTCAGATCAGGCATTGATGGACTCTCCTTCAGCTGCAGTGGACTATCTCCTTGGGATTTGCGCCCCCCCTAGGCGGGATCTCCTATTTTTTGTATAAATAAAGCCCAGGATGCCTCTTCCAAGCTAGTTAGAGTTGGATTGAGGAGCTATTGTTGTTGTAATACTGTGCAATATATTTTTCTATTGGAATAAAGTGAAGCTTTGGAGGCCAAATCTATGTAATGCTTTTACATGTGTGGATTTAACATTGTCTTGTAGCTTTTTACCGTCGACTTTCTCTCAATTTTTGCATCTAAATCCTGTCTGGCTTAATGATTCAGCTGAATCAATAGGAGTATAGCTGGGCAAGTAAGATTACTTGCTTTTCAATATCTCATAGTATATATGCTTAAAGATTCAGATCATACATGTTTAAATAAGTTTATTTGCATGTAATCCCTCTCTTTCTTCATATATTTCTATCCAGATCTCATAAGGTTTTGTGCAGGATTGTTTGTTAGTTTTCAGGTAACAGGGGTTGGACGAACTATGGATCTAGCTTGACTCCACTGGGCATCCAACTGTTTTGTGAAGGCATTGTCCCTCGGCATTCCACTAACTAGTCTTTTTTGCAGATCCATTCCCCGGCAACAAGCGCTCTTCCTTTCCTCTTTCTCCTTCAAATTTCTTCAAAATCAGTTTGATTACTTGTTTTGCAGCTTTAAATTTGTTAGATCTATCAATTTCAGAGTTCATCTTACATAGATCTTGTTGCCTTAAAGCTCATAAAACTAGATCTCATTCCTAAAGAAATTTTTACAAGCATTCTAGATCTAGTTTTAGGGAAAATTATCATTTTTCAAGGCTGTGAAAGTAGATCTAAAGCTTGTTGAATGCATGGTTGTTTCCTTAGAATCGAAAAAGTTATATTCAGCAATTTAAGTGCTTCATATTGGCTCCCCCCAAAGCAGGCCAAGATCCCAAGGAAAGCTTGGCCAAGATCCTTGGTTCTTTTTCCACTTCTTTAAAAAACTAGTTTTAACTTAGAATTTTTGGGTAAAAAGTTTGTTCATCCAAAAGTACTTTCAAAGTACTTTTTGGGCATATTTAACTATGATAAGCTTGCTGGTTTTTAGCAGATGTAACAGAAAAGAGGAGGAGGCGCTGTCCGGAAAGCATTTTCGAACCATTCGAAACCCTCCAGGGGGTCTCCGTCTTCCAAAAATTTCAAAATTTCGCAATTTGTAAACCTTGGTTCTCATTCCATACAAGGACCAAGTAGATCATTTTCAGTTTTCTGATATTGTAATTGCTGTTAATAAAAGAAGAACCTCTTCGAATAGGCTCTTTCGGGCCTGTTCACCATCCTCCCTTGGGGGATTTGCGTCTGTGTCATTTTTTACTTTTTGTTCATCTTTTTTCAATCTAGTGTAGTTCTAATCTGCAGGGTAGTATACTTTGACTTATAATCATTGCCATATTCCATATCTGGTGGTTTCAAAGTAATTTTAATACTTACCCCACGAGCCTCCTTTTGAGCCGAAAGGTGAAGAAAGGGTCGTGTTAGTCTAATTAGAAAATTGTGGTTTGCTTATCTGTTTATGCTTCATCTGTTATCATCATTTGTTTTAGTAATCATAATAAAATCAACCCCTCCTTGATTCCCCGATTGAGGTCCACTTGGACCGAAAAAGGCTCCTGGAGGGTTTTCTTTTTAACAAGAACAACTCCTTTAAAATTTACTAAAAGTAACAAAGACTCCAGTGTGTATGCTCTGTACTTGGCTGCGGTTCGTCCGATCAGCCAAGCTGCATCAAAAGCACTTGAGTGACTAGAATAATTAGGATTCACTGTCCCCAAATTGACAAACCATCAGGCGAAAATCCAACGCCTTGATCAAACCATTACGGTGGCAAAATACCCAAAGGAAGCGGGAACTTCTGAAAAGTGACCTTGGGGCACCGATCTCTGTTACACCTTCGGGTGCATTATGAACAACAGCCTCAGAGACTCCATTCAGCCCACATATTCCTTGCGGGTAGCTGTGACGGTTTAGTTTTGGACATACTTCAAGTACCCCTTGGGTATATCCGAAGTCCCCTCGCCTAAGTTAAATTACTCATCTTCTTACATTAATTTAAAATCAACCAAGATACAATTGCACAACATTCATTCCAGCACTTGCAAACACTCTTAATTGTTTTTCGACTCCATTTTCAAGGCACTGATCAACTGTTTATTTCTTTCAATCTATATGTGATTGGGTGTTATTTTCGTGCTTACTTGTGATTATCTCATCATATTATTTGTTGTTTACAATTGTTAAATCAAAACTCCTAAAAAACTTACTCTTTAATACCATCATCATACTAAGTAATTTTGCCTTAGTAACTTAATAGGGTCTACCACCCTTGGCTTCGTTAAGAGTTAAGCATAAACGGAGGAGTCAAGAACAAGGTGACAACCTTGACTCGAGACTTGCCCCCAAGGACACACCGAGTGGCTTGAAGATTTCTGCCACATAACCCAGGTGTGTGAAAGGCGACAACACTTCTTGAATGATGCTTTCATTTTCTTCTTCTGGTATGAGTATCTAGAGCATGGTCATATTTTCTAATTAGTGCTTCTCGGTTAGCTACTCTAGCTTCTTCTTGAACACATTCTTCCCATAGGACATCAAATTTTAGGCTTTCCTTCCTTGCACAGACTGTCGATGAAGGAGTCCTATGGTCTAGTAAGACCATTGAGAGTAGCCATTACTAGTTCAATTTCATCAATCTTGTCTTCAATTACTTCTAGTTGTTCTTTGAATTGAGAGACTCTTGTGAAGTATTCATGGTAGATTCACCCTTGCTCATCTTTGTACTTTTGAGTTGGGCTCTCAAGTTCATCTTCTGGTTGATGTTTCTTCATTCATACATTCCTGATAGGGCATCAAACATTTCTTTAGGTGTATCCTTAGAGGATACTTGAGGAATCAAGTGATCCTTGATTCAATCAGCTATGATCCTCTTGGCTCTAATCATGTCTGTCTTATACTTTTCCTGTGCTTCATCTTCTTCGGGTTCCGACACAACTCCCTTGATAAACTTTGCAAGATCATTCTCTTCTAGAATGAGTCCTATTTTGTATTTCCAAGCACGAAAGTTTTCTATGCCTTCCAACTTGTCATCAGATTTAGTGCTTGGAGACATCTTGTCTCGAAGATCAGAAAATGACAAAAATTGAAAATTTCTCGGAAGTGAAAACTGTACTCACCAAAAGATGCACTTGATTGAGGTAAGTATGATGGTACAATCAGTTTCTGAAGAATCCAAATTCTAGCCCTTGAAACTGGACTTGCAAGATCCTGGATTACAGTTTCTGATTACTGGTTTTCTGGTTTCAAGCCAAATTAGGGCTTGAATTTCTAGAGGATCTTCCCACCGGAAAACTTCGATCTTGGTGCCAAACGATACGCCTAGGAGGGGCACACTTCCCTATGTCACTTGCACTAAAAAATTCCACTTTATCAGAAAACCCTAATTTCCTTGTCCGGAGAAGGAGAGAGAGATTTACCTCTTGAAAGCTGCTCTTTTCACACTAGCTCTGATTCCATGTTAAGTTTTCTATGCTGTCATAGCTTAAGTCCTAACTTGATTAGCATTTAATACATTTTCATAATAACAACATAAAGATGACCACTGAAAGAAACACAATCACAAGGTACACAACAATTTACCCTGGGAAACCCTAAAGGGAAAAACCCAACAAAACTTCCTCAATATAAATTACCAATATGCAATGACCAAATAACAAGGTCTCATAGATAGAGAGACCAAACCCCAAGCATAAGAGCCAAAACACCAAAGACACTGATCCTCCAGGCTCCTCCTTCTCTGTCTCTCCTTCTTTCTCTCTCTTGAGCAATATAAATGTGAGTGAGTGTCTACAAATGAAGGAGGGCGCCTCCTTATTTATACTAAACTTCCCAACTGACTTTTACCCTAACTGGGTTGACCTACCTAACTTGCAGGGCCGACCTACCTAGGTAAACTTCACAATAATAATTATATTAATCTTTTCTAGGTGCTATTGACCCGACTTACAACTGAGGGTTTACCTCATGACATTTACATGACCTTTTACAAAAGTAACATCTCCCGAAGGAGGAATAATAATAATGTGAAGTACAAGTAGAATATTCTTTGAAGTTACATTATTTCAACATGTATACCCTGTATACTTGCTTCCTTTTATAATTTTTCTGCTGTAGCAGTCAGCAATCATCCTTTCTAGGCACAACTATATTTATTTTCTTCTCACATGTCAGTCAAAAAAGGGTCAGCTCTCAGAAGTGATCAAATCTGCTGCTCATTTGGTCTCATTAAATCTGCATAGAGGCAGAAGATGCCGCTTTCACAGGACTTTAGGCAACCTTCATATTCCAGAATTTCCTGTAGGTGGAACTTCCTAGCAAGATTAGCGCCTAGATCAGAATATGATGACTCAAATACTGAATCCTTTTGGTGAAGAGTATAATAAATACCTTCAAGACTGGATCCTTAATAATAACTAGTAATTACCAAACACGGTCTGTTGTGACTCGTGAGTAGCTTCATCAAGTGGTGTGTTTGACGCCAATCATTGGAATGAATGCTCGCCCAAGATCCCAGTGATATCCCTATCATCAAATGCAAACCCTATGCAATTGCAATGTGCAGTGGTGCTTTATGATTAGGACGCTTTGGATTTAAGTTCATTCTACAGGTCAGCAATCCCCTTTATTAGAGTACATGTCTCCTCGAGACTCATCAAATGCTACAGAAGGAGTACCCTGAACAATGGTAAACAAATGCTGTAGCCACCAGACTCTGCTCATAATGAGGATAAGAAACCCACTAAACTGAGACCATAATATAAAGATCTGTTGAAGAAAGGACTGTACCTATCTGTAACAGCAGCAGTGCCTTAGAGGTGGATTTTCAACAGTAGGTGCAACTTCATCCATTCCTCAGCA
>LPNX011051055.1:388725-445807 GCA_001517045.1 Pseudotsuga menziesii | reverse complement strand
GGGGGGGGGGGGGGGGGGGGGGGGGGGGGGGGGTAACACTACCTAAGAAGTTGAGAGCTTGGAAAAGTTGTCTGTATGCCTATGTGAGGGCTTGGAAATATGACTCTATTGGATAAGGCACAAGTCTTAAAGTTTCCAAAGCTTGTAGAAAGTGATTTGGAGGAATTGCCAGGAAAAATATGCAATTTAAATTCCTTTATGAGGTTTTCTGTCACTAATGCCAACTTATCCAAAAGCTACCTAATGACTTTGGAAAGTTTAAGGTCACTTAGGGTGTCAATGTTGTCTGCATATCCAAGCTCGTAATGCATCCTCCTTCCATTTGCAAGCTTCAGAAACTAGAATTTCTGGATATTACACTGTGTAGATCTTTGAAGGAACTTCCTGTGGAATTTGATCGGATATCAAACTTAAAGATATTAGACATGAGGGAGTGCTCTGGACTGAAAATGTTACGTTAAGCATTAGGAAAACTTAGCCCTTTAAAAGCAATCTGTGATGAGCACATCAAATGACAGTGGTTGACTATCAAAGGTCTTGCCAGGCCTAGTCTCAGTGAACGTCTTGAAAGAATGCTTTAATTTGGATTTGCTTGATGATTATGAAGGCTCACAATACATCGTCTGGCCATGCCCTCTGCATGACTTTAATCCACTACTCTGTGTTGATGAATTATGTACAATCTTATTGCTTCTAAGATTGAAATTTTCACAGGTATTATGTCCTTGGAATTTGGGGTTATTGATTAATAAGGGGTCTATATAGTTATCAAAAAAAAGATGACCAGGGAAATTTCTTGTGATATCCTATGATATTTGCATATTCTTAGATTTGGTTACACATTATTGTATATACTATATATTCTTAAATTATTTAGTGATTTGAGACTGACTTGTTTGAAAGACTTGATTACATAGAGCTGTGGAATGCAAGGCTGTGACTAATTCCTAACGATGCTACAAACATTTTAATGGTGAAGACGTGGTAGCATGCATCAAAAAAAGCTGAAATCCTTACCGTTGGATCTATGTTCTGCATATTCTTCATGCTTATTTGGATCTTTCTTCATTTTTTTCCATGCTTACATATCATTTTTTTCTTAAATAGATGACAAAGTTCACAATTTTTTTAAGGGCACAGAGGTTCTTCAGGTTTATGGATTAGAAGTCTGCATGACTACATTAAGTGATAAATTATAACCACTTTGCCCAACCCAACGTTACCCACCCAGCAATTTAAAGAAATGAGTATTCTTTAAAAGAAATCAATGCCCAGCTAAAGTATACTCTCATGCAGTGGTCAAAGTCTATAATTTGTTTTTGCATATCGCAATTACAGATATGGACCAGAGACTAAACCAAAGCTTCCTAAGAATGAGAGAGGGAGCAGTAAATACATGGTACATGGCATAGCAATATTGCTCACAAGGTGGAGGATGAAGAGGAAGGAAGAGGGAATCTTTATGCATCAAATTGTGGCTGTGGACACAAAAGGCCTTTGGTTGACATAGCTTAGTGCAATTCAAATCCACATAATACATATTACATTTTCAAACATTATTTTTTGACAGTGTCTTTGCACCATCAAGGGCAATTGCTAGTTGTCACTTGTCTCCTCTCTCCATAAGTATTCTTTTTTATATACATTCCTAGAGAAATCATGGAAGGGCAGGCTGCAATACTTGGAAGTAGCATAATTATGTTCTATATCAACTATGATGTGTGAAGAAAAACAGTTGTCATAAATATAAAAGTAAGTCGCTGCATTGGGATAATACCCTCACACTAAAAATGAGCCTCTGATATTTACCACCTACTTAAAAACAATCTCTATTCATACTCCCATCAAGAACTTTGAGCTTAAATTATAGACTATTTTATGAGTTAAACAATCCCCCATGTAAGACAATATAAAACATTACAAAACCTTTCAAGCAAGTATTTGCAAGCTCAAACCAGATATCAAACCAAAGATTCACAGCCCACCTAAACAATGCCATTTGTTTTGAAATCTAAAATGCCTAGTTAAGAAACATTTAAAATTAGAGGATCAATTGTGCTTGAATTGTCATTTTGTTTTGAAATAGATTCAGCGACCATTTTACATCACTCCAAACTCTGTCAAAAACAAAGCATCTTTATTCTTGAATACCCTTGGCAAGAACAGACTACAGACTTGAAAAAAGCGAGATACCATATAACACTGTTTCATATATATATATATATATATATGTGTGGAGGATTTGGTAACTGGGTTGGGCTCATACTCGCGTGACACAAGATCGATTTCAGTCTGCTGCCATTAGAACCTCCAGGTGCACCCATACTGCCCCTACACAGGTCCACATGCTTTTCGAGGTTTGAATCTGCGACGTTGCAAGGAGTGCCTTAATAGTACACCCTATTTCCAACTGGTCTACAACCCGGGGACTCATTCATCCATGTTATATTGCATTGCAGAGCTAATTTTAAAATGCCTATTAAGAAAAAATTATAACTACTGGATCACACAACAGTGACCTTAGGATTTGCAATACAAGTGGTTCAATCACAAAACATAGTCTTTTTGCAATACAATGAAATTCCTCCACAATCAGCAGGTCAAACATTCCTGATAAGTCTGAACAAACAGTCGAAACCTGTAGTGAAGCACATTCTGCTGGCTAAATTCAAACATGATTTCACGCCTTGAAGGATTGAAGATCTTATTAGAGGATATACTACTCTCAATCTCATCCAACCCATGAATTCTTTTGAATGTTGCTCTCCTCTCTCCCTTTCCCCTGCCAATTGCCATGTGTATTTAGCTGCTCTAATGGATTCTCTTTGCTTAGCATGGATCTTGAATAGATGTTCCGATTGGTAAGAAAGTTAGGAACTTAATCAGAGAAATTACAGAACAGGGGTGCTACCTGATAAATGCCTAAAATTTCTAATCTCAATTTCTGATAAAACAGTTGGCAGGAGTTGCTAGTTACTGTATCTCATTCATAGCAATCGATTTCACAAAGGATGAAAGTGAAAATATCTTATGGAGTAACTGAAGCAGAAGGAAGATGTTTTAGAGAAACAAGATGATGCTTAGTATAGATGATCTAATGGGTTTTATACAGTGTTCCACGGGGACGCGCCTCCCAGGGTCGGGGGCTCGCCCCCTACGCTTCCCACGCCTTGGGGGCTAGGGGGCTCCATGGGAAATGTTTCCCAGCGCCCCCCTTTCTATGAAACTTGGGGAAACGCGGGTCTAGGAGTTTCTCGGATTGAGGGGCTCCCACACGCCCCCTCCTGAAAATGGGGGGCTCCGACAGGCCCCCACTGCCCTCGATTTTTAAAATTTTTTTATTTAAAAAAGAAATGGTTCATCTTAAATTTTAGGCTTTTACACTAAATGGTCATTTTAAAACGAAATAGAAACAAATAAAAAGAAACAAACATCGATATGATATGCTTGGCTATAACGATTACATTAAATTACACTAAAGTCTTCGGGAACATAAGCATGCTAGTATGCAAATGGTGATGGGATGAGGAATTGATATGTTTATATGTTGGGGTTCATATTTTTATTATTTTTTTTTCTTTTTTTATAATTTTAGAGACCAACCCCCCTATGTTAGGGACCATGACGCCTCCCCGCCCACTCGTCCCCCAAAATCCCCCAAAATTTTGGGGTGTCTCTACACGTCCCCAATGTGCGTTTCCCTGCTCCCACGCCCCCCCGTCCTGGAAACTTGGTGGAACACTGGTTTTATATGATCTTTGGCCCTCCATTGATGTCTAATGTGGTCTAGCAGCAAGTTGGAGCCCTTGCAGAATATGGTCTTCTATGTGGATGAGGCTGGGTTACTTTGCTGGGATAGATAGTCTTCAGTTGTGGCTCTTAGCAAAAGGTAGTCTGTGAAGCTTTAAAAATAGCATTGTTTACTATGAGGATAAGTCTGGGTTACTTTGCCAGAATAGATTGTCCTCAGTTGTGTAGCTCTTAGGAAAAGTTAGTGTGTAAAGCAGATCTTTTACAGAGTTCCATACATTTTCCAAGGCTAAAAACGAGGAGAAAAGAAATAGAAGGAATACATTCAAACTACTTAAAAGTCTTTTGCAAAAAGCACATCTCATGATAAACTTTCTCCTCAAAGACTGATCAGGGTAGAATCATGTTTACATAATGCCTTAGAGACAGAATTTTCCTAAAACTATTCAATAGCCTTTTACCAAGGCAGAGTTACATAATTTTCACTGAAAGTTATTCATACAGGGAGATAATGGAAAGGAACCCAATGCAATGTAGAAAGACATGGAAAGAGAAAAACAAGAGCAGAGTATATTCACATTATATAGGGTTAGCTATTTCCCTCAGCGATTATGGCTTCAAGGATGAAAGGAATTGAATTTGTTCGACCACTAACCTATTAGACTTTATATCCTTGAAAAGATCAAATTTAGAAAATATTTTGAATGGTAGGAGAGGGTGCTTGAGACCTTCAACATAAACAAAATTTAAAATATTTTCTGAATATTCTTTAAGATGATAAAGAACAACTTTGAAGAGTACTCAACACCAATGTTGAAGAATAGTGAGTGTCAAATTTTAGTAGCTGTCAACGACAAAAAATGTCCAGTATTAGTGACTCTTTTCATGTATTAGGTTCCAACACTGCAAAATCAGAATCCAGTTTCAAAATTCCTAGCCTTTGAATGTCTTTAGAAAACACACTAAAAGAATTCACCAGCATGGATGGGATAAGGGAGGAGGTAAATCCCAAATATTAAAGGAATCCTAAAGAAAAACATAGGGGCCATAGAGACCAAGAAAAGAAAACTTCTTTGATTGGAGAAGGGGCTTTCCATATTTTACTTAGAGAAACAGCTACACTGATATTCAGATTCAACCTTCTATTTGACATTCCCTATTGGGGGCCATTTTAACATGCCCATATTAACCATTTTGCTGATGATTTTATTCGTATCGATTTGGTTAGACCTGATATCAATGGAGGCCACTATGGGCTGCTTGGATGTCTTTTGTTGTGCATTTGGGGCAATGGCAGCGAGTGAAAAACTGATTATTGGTTGGTTGAGCTTGATGACCCACAACTTGGACCCCCTCTATGGAATCGAATCAAGCCTAGGGTGAATGTCTGGTACCTAGGGATTCTATTTGTATAGGTCTTTCAGCAGTGGATATGTGGGACTGGTGCCTCCAAAGGCTTTAGGCAAAACTTCTAATATGGAAGTATAAGGATCTTGCCTTTGTAGGAAAACTCGCTGTGGTTTCACAAATTCTATAAGCCTCTCACATTTATTAGTTATTACATTTTTTGTTGGCTTCTAAGCACAACATAATACCAATGTTCCACCAAGTTTCTGGGACGGGGGGGCGTGGGAGCGGGGAAACGCACATTGGGGATGTGTAGAGACACCCCAAAATTTTGGGGTATTTTGGGGGACGGGGGGCGGAGAGGTGTCAGGGTCCCTAAAATAGGGGGGTCGGTCTCTAAAATTATAGAAAAAGAAAAAATAAAAATAAAAATATGAACCCCAACATATAAACATATCAATTCCTCATCCCATCACCATTTGCATACTAGCATGGTTATGTTCCCGAAGAATTTATGTAATTTAATGTAATCGTTATAGCCAAGCATATCATATCAATGTTTGTTTCTTTTTATTTGTTTCTATTTCGTTTTAAAATGACCATTTAGTGTAAAAGCCTAAAATTTAAGATGAACCATTTCTTTTTTAAGTAAAAAAATTTAAAAAATCGAGGGTAGTGGGGGCCTCTCGGAGCCCCCCATTTTCAGGAGGGAGCGTGTGGGAGCCCCCCAATCCGGGAAACTCCTAGACCCGCGTTTCCCCAAGTTTCGCAGAAAGGGGGGCGCTGGGAAACGTTTCCCATGGAGCCCCCCAGCCCCCGGGGCATGGGAAGCGTAGGGGGCGAGCCCTCGACCCTAGGAGGCGCGTCCCCGTGGAACACTGCATAATACACGAAATTGGAGAAGGTTCTCATGTTTTATTATATTGTCCAAGTATGGTGGTGGGTGAGGACTTCTCATGGTTCCTTGGGAGGTGTGTAGTATACCTAAGGAGGAGGGTAGTTTACGGCTTATTGATGTTGCTACTTAAGCTTGTACTTTGGTAGTGATGGATTATTAGGAACCCTGAAGATTCGACTTCATGGTAGATCCATCACCCTACTAGGCTATCTCTTCCAGATTGCTTAGCATTCACTTTTGGTATGAGATACTTTTGGGTTATATGATATTATCGATTCATCTCTTCTCCACATCTCTTCAAGATTTATTGCCCCTTCATTTGTCATATGGGAGGCCTGGATGTTCGTTGCCCCACTGGGTAGGTGGAACTTCTTCGGTAGCCATGTGGTATGGACTTGGTTTGGCACCCAAACTAGATTTAGTTTCATTAGGAGGAATCTTATGCACGTTGCTTAAGCAAGAAAGGCATATTCTCTTGGAGGAATCTTTGGGATTTTAAGACTAGGGACTAGACGAAATGGTGATTGTTAGCTTGTCAAAAGGCCTTGATTGTTGGTTGTGGAGCCTGATTATAATCCTCCTGGTTTTGAGGTCATGTTTCAACTGTGTTTGGATCCCAATACTTGATGGGGAGTGGGGGGCTTTCCCCCTGTTAACTCCTGAAATTACTCCACAACAATTTCAGGGTTAAGGACCAGTGAGATTCCATTGGGTTGGTCATATTAGTGACATGCATGTTTCAAGTTCTTCAAGATAAGCATTTGTCAAGTGCAATCTTTCATAAAGAAGAAAATAATTTTAGAGATGCTCAAGGGAAGAACAAGAGGTTCAAAACTTTATATATTCAAAGCTTTTACCGTTATGTTCTCCTTTAGTTCACAAGTCTGTAAAGAGTCTATTAGAGAAAGTGAAGAACTACTCTTGATTGTGCATATCAGATAGTTTACATATCCTTAAAAAGGTTTCCTTCCTTACGGGCTATGGCAGTGTAGATGATTTGATTGGCCATGAAAGCTTCAAGGAAGTGTGCACGCCCACTGCAAGAAGATGGAGTAAGCAGGAGCTGATCTTCGCTGGATGACTCTGATGTTTTGGAAGCTTGTCAGAAATTCTCCTACATTCTTTTGGAAAGTTGCCCACAATTAGATCTATATAGTGCAGATGAGAAGTCAGAATGGGTTGATTGTCAACTCATTAAGAAGGACATGGGAAAATCCACACAACCAATGGTGGACACTACTTTTAAGTCATCAAATATCACAAAAACTCAATGTATAGGTAGAGATCAATTTATTCATGTTATTGCCCACTCTGTATTGGATGTTATTGCCCACTCATGTTATTGGATGCTTAAATAGTTAAATGGTATAATGAACCTGTTTTTATCGGTTCAGGTACTCTCTAAGGAAGATGAATAAACTATTGTGCTATACCAGTCTGTTTTGATTATTACAATATCATATATTCTAAGACATAATGATGAAAATCTCTTTCTTTATGCAGTACTATTCCTTTTAACCGTGAACACTTATAATTGTTTCGTTATTATAGCTTTGTTTGTAATCATAGCGTTGCTATATATATATATATATATATACCGTCAGAAGTAATTAATATACATGGGGTTTCCCCTAGGGTTAAAATGCATTACTTGGTATACTCCATACCGTCAGAAGTAATTAATATACATGAGGTTTTCCCTAGGGTTAAAATGCAGGACTTAGTGATTGTTTTTGAGTCTCAGAAATAGAATCTAGGTCTTGCCTAAATCGTTTCAGTGCTCTTTTAGGAGTCGACAACACCGATTTTACAAGGTTTAACTTTTGCTCACGTTCAGACTTTAAGCATAAACTGTAGTATAATATTTCTGTACAATATATTTAAACAACCTTCATAAACCCTCTAGTCACAGATTTTATGATTGATGTCTGTCATCTTCAACAAAATTGTTTAAAATAAGATATTCTTAGTTCATGTATATTAAACATCTTTCCTTTTGCAATAACTGTAAATGATACTAAAAATAATTAAAAGAATAGGTTAGCAAACAATAATCATGATTTAAAGAACATAACTCATATGTATACAAATGGTAATATGTATTGAGCAGCCCCGTTCCACCTGGCCCTAGGATCTCAAAGCCAAAAGGCCTGCAAGCATCCACCCCTTGCCAAAAACTCAGATTTAATATGTTAATCTTTACTCTTTAAGTGCCACCAAAATATGCATGAAGTGCTACTGCCAAGAGCATATAAGCTCTAATTTTACAGAGCCTGGGAGCTCAAATATTATAGAGTCTGGAAGTTCTTATTTTCTGGGCCCGAAAGCTCCAATATTACAGATCCTAGAAGCTCTTCATCAATTCAGGGATTTTTCTTTTTTTTTCTCTTTTCAGTTGATAATTGTTTTTCCTCTACTCCTGAGCATGCCTTATTTATTTGTCTGGAACTTTCTTGGCTAGTAACTACTTCCTGCACATTTGGCCACTTGTCCCCTTAAGGATGAGTATAAGATCAACAATTAACTTAAATACGAGTTCTTTCAATTCAGTCCAAGGCTACTCACACCTCTACAATAATTTAATTAAGATCATTGAATAATTAATTATTTACATTGCTATTAAAGTGATCAAAATCATAACTTCATCAAAAAAAAATTACCATCATTTACATGTCCTTCTCAATAATTCAATTTTTAGCCAAAGGTATTAGAAACGTTTCTAAGAATTCACAAGAGAAATTGTAAACATCCACAAAATAAATACACCAGCGATTTGCAAAAGCCATCACCCAATTACATAGCGCATGAACACCCTCTCTGTCAACACCAATAAAAAGGCCAAATCAAATCGAGGCTCTTGCATAGGTGGAAACACAAAAGTTAAGAGGCCAAATCAAATCGAGGCTCTTGCATACGTGGCAACACAAAAGTTAAGAGGCCAAATCAAATCGATACTCCAGACAGTGTCATAAAAAGTGAGTCAAAAGTGCATGAGATTTTTAATTCGCGTCTTTCTCGCTTCAAAGCACTTATCATAACAATCGATTATTAGTGAAAATTGCATGAGTTAAGAAGTAATACTTCGAGTAAAAGTGAATTAAATGATGGCTGAAGATAACATGTTTAAACTTATGTTAAACACAAGACCGGTGTCAGTTATATGGGGAAGGAATGCATGCCTCGTTTGAATAGGGGGCACATCCAGTCTACTAACTATCGAACGACAGTCATAACCAACTAGCAATGAGGGATTGTTGTAAAACGATTAGTGAAAGCAGAACTAATAGTTTTACAACATAATGCTTGATTGACCAGTCAAAAAGGGGGTGCATAAGTGTTTAAAGCTTATATATTCAAGCTCAGGCAGGAAGGAGAGTTTGTATTTTGGCAGCGATAGCATACATATTTCCTCTCTCTCTGACTAGTTACTCTCTCTTAAGGAAAAAAAAATCATTGTATTGGTTTTTGACTTGTTTATTGCCCCGCAATCAACCCTTTTGGCAAGACTTTAATAAAGATATGTTGTGCTTCTTCTCCAGGCTTCCTTTCTCGTTAGTATTATGTTTTTATTTTGTCCACTGGTCGGTAATTCATAGCCTATTATTGTGATTAATTTTGATCTTTCAATTGGTATTCTTTTTATTTCTTTCCTCTCTTTTAAGCTAGGATCCCTCTATGCAAATTTACTCAATCTTTGTCCTAAATGCTTTGGCAAGGTGTTTACACGTTGTCCAAAGCATTTTGTTGTTGTTTTTGTGTGCCCATTACGGAAGATCAGGTACAAATCAGCAGCCCAGTACTTAGGGACTGCCCCTTGAGGTTGGCATGCACCAACCCGATGTGACAACATCTCGGTTCAAACTAAGTTATTCTAAGTTGTTTAAAAAAAATGCCTCTAGTTAAATCACACTCAAAACTTCAACTAGAATTTAAAGTTCTTTGACCACAATTCAACAAATCATAGTTTAGTTAAAGTCAATCCAAACTACACCCGAAGAATGGATGAGGTGCGATTCAAGGGTTGCTGGAAAATAAATCTAATTTAATTAAGCTATGGCTCTAACCTCTATCCTAGTTAGACTGGCTCAAGGATAGCATTTTCGATCCTTAAGTCCTCAAAGATTACCTTGGGCTTTTGATTGTGGTGAAGCTTACTTAGTCACTTTACTAAAACATATGTATATTATCTTGTATGCGTACATGACCTAGATTTCACATCGTCCCTAAGCCAATCATTTCAAGGAAAGAGTGCCAAGCTTAATTCAAGTTAAAGTTGTTTTCGTAGCTTGAAATTAAAGTTGCTTATAGGGGGTTGCAACTACCCACATTCATAGGGAAGAAGTCCCATTGGTTACCAAGGTGAATCAACATGTGACCCTTATCACTACTATTCGATCTAGATTAATTAAGTCATTGGGAAGGCCACCCAATTTCCACCTGGAATCACTAATTGAGACATTGGAAACAACTATCCTCGGGTGGATAAAACATTTACAAGCTAAGGAACCTCCACTTGGACTGTACGAGTCAGAAATTAAAGTTGTTCAGTACATACATTTATGAAGAGATCCCAGAAAAGTTCAAAAAAGAAACTTAGAATAATTAGTTTGAACCGAGGTGTTGTGACACCCGAACGGAGAGGAGGTTTTCCCGTGACAATTTGGGGCATTCATTCTTTGAATTAGCCACTTTATCGCCAATTTATGCTCATGCCAGATATTATGCTTTGAGGGTAAAAAAGTGTGAGCCTTACAAATTGGCACCATTTTCAGGGAGATCTCTATTCCTCGATTTTTAGAAAACGACATTGGTAAGCTTTCTCCATTTTTCATTAATTTTTTTGAGCTTACCTGACGACTCAATTGTTTTGTGAATCGAGTCCGATCTAGATAAATTATGAAGATCTTCTCGATTGGATCCATCCTAAGGTCTATTTCCATTGCTTAATGACCCTAAGCATCTATTTCGAATAGACAGACACATGCGCCTGAGATCCCATCTATCTCCACAAACTCATCTCATATTATTACTTTTATTTCCACAATTTCCATAATCACCAACGTTGTGGTAAGTACGTTTTCAAATACATCTTTGACTTTGTAACTATTCCTATTACCTCACCAGTTCCTATTGTTTCAGTTTTAAATTATAATTTTATCATGGTTGGGAATTGAACTCCGCCTCGATTTACTTTTACAGTTTATTCTCCTTTAGATTCTACACAGATCTAGGGACAATCGCATGCGTTGCCTATAGTAAACTACCGTGACCAATTGCCAAAGTTTGTAGGAAATAATGTCATTACAGTTGAAGATCACTTAAATGTATTTTTAAAGTTCATTGATGACCTAGAGGGCGAACACGAAGATGTGGTAATGAAGATATTCGTGCAGATTCTAGAAGGAGATGCCCGAGAATGGTACAAAGCACTTCCCGCCAACTCCATTGATGGTTGGGACTCATTCCAATGGCAATTCTCAAATAAATGGGTGTATAAGTAGGACAACTCTTTCTTGTTGGATGCATTTGCATCCATCCATAAAGATGAAAACGAGAGTGTATCTGAATTTAACACTTGTTTCCCTAAGCTTTATTATAGAATTTCTCATTATATCAGACCTAACTCAGCTATGGATTTATTGTATTATTTTGATTCATATGACAAATATTTTGCCTTCTTTTGCTCAAGGAGAATGAACTGCATGACTTAAATGCCACCTTAATAGCTGCCATCAAAATTGAAAAAATATTATGGCAGCCCAATATACTCAGTTGCCTTTATCGGGGTTGTTTGATCCCCAAGCAAGAAAATCCCAATATCCCATAACTAAAGGGCCTCAAGAATTGAAAAATGAAGTGAAGATTGAAAAAGAAGAAAAGGAGGAGCTATCTGCGAAAATTATTGACCTGCTATATGATCTAAACATTAAGGTAACCAAGATTGAAAAGAATATGCAAAGTTGGCATGGCCATCAATCAAGTTAGAAGACATTTCATCCTAGAAGGCCTTCTCAGTGTGCAAAGAAGTTGGAAGCACCCCAAGTTTTAGCACCACTGTCTGAAAAGAATTATGTTGATCATCATTCATCTAGTCATTACTGTAGGGCATGTCAATTGCCTCACAATGAAGAAGGATGCATTGTTTTTGCAAGGACATCCTATGTTTTTGCCCCATGCAAGTTAAATCAATCAACATAGCAGCTTAGAGACACCTTGAACATGTTGTCCATAGTGGAGGAAAATTACAGCCCACAGATTTTCCAAGTTGTGAATGGTAAGGGAGTAATTTCTAATGATTTTGTTCAATTAAATTATGAAAATTTTGATGCATGTAAAGCTAGCATGATCCCCACTAGTGTGGTTGTTTCAGGAGGTCAAATGACTGTAAAAAACATTGAACGGACATAATCTAAAGATGCATGCATGGTGCCTGAAATTATGAAGACATATGCACGAAAGGGTAAGATTCCAAGTGTTGTTCCAACAAAAAAAGGCCCTCCTCAAGTGGCTTCCTCGATTCACTATGATAAGAAAGATCCTCCTTGTTGGCCCTAGGAAAAGTCAGACAGAATTGTTCCAGAATTCTGTTCGAAAAGATCAAGATCCAGTAGCGCGACGGAAGAAGCTACAACAGAATTATCTGAGACAAAAGGAACCACGACAAAAGAAGAATAAAGAAATTTGAAAAGAAAAGTTCGACTGATTTGCGGAAAGAGTTAGTTATACTAAAAGATTGCTTTTAGTAATAAAGCATCATTGTATTTTGGCACGACAGTGCATATTTTTAGAGATAACTGAATGTATTAAAATATAAAGACATTATGTTGACTAATAGTTGTGAGTCATTCGATGGTTGATTCAATAATTTTAAAAGTGGGAAAGCTTATAAAAGCATCGACCCAAGATATGAGTGGGGGCTTGGTCGCTAGAGTGGGTTAAAGATCAATCGTAGAGAGAGTTGCTTAGTCAGAGCATCGATCCAGGCTGTGTGCAGATCGACCATTTAGAGAGAGAGAGAGAGACCAAAACCAGAGAGCATGAGACGAGATATGGATGTATGAATTGTAAAGAAGATCAAAAGAAGAGTCTGCAAGCTAAGTATGCAGACCAAAGGTGCCAAACTAATTCTCATGCCATATGAAGAGCACCTTTGTGGTTTTTCCTGGATGGGTTTCCACATTATATCTTGTCTTTGTGTGTTTTAATGTTTATGTTGTGTCGAATGCATGTTTAAATATAAGGAATCATATTTGAATGTGTTTCACAAATTTAATGGTGAATGGACTATATATGTGTCGCACCTATACTGAGTTAACATATGTTAAATGCTTTATGATTATGTTGTCATATATGTCGATGGAATGGTATATGGTTATCTTACATGAATGTATGGGAACAAAAGTATAATTCTCGGTTTCGGTCGAGTGACCTGATAAGTCTTATAAAGTGAAATTCCTGACATAACTGTAGAAACCTTGTTCTGGCGGTCCCCATAAGATATCTCGGGTGAGACCTCATCTAGGTCGTAGCTGTTTCCGATGGATTTCTCCTATGTCGGGCCGACATATTGGGTCTTGTTAATGAACAAAGGGTCTGGACCTGGTTCGACCGAATGTTAGGCCAACACTCTTCAGGTGGATGCCACCATTCGCTATGATCCAACTGCTTACTCATTGGAGAGTGAGCTTGCCAAAATAAAAATTTCGGTACCCCTCAAGGATTTGATCTACATGCTAGTACAAAGAGAAGCAATTGTTCAATTTATGGGTTCATGTGATTCTCCAAAGGATCATCCACAAGTATATCTTGGTATGGGAAAGTTAAATGATGATCCTGCTCCTTTTTATATCTTTTTACTCGTAAACAATTTAATATTACATAATTGCATGTTAGATTCTAGAGCATCTGTTAATGTAATGACACTTGAGATTATGCATGAAATAAGAGAGAAGTTATCTAAGCCTTATCACAATGTACATGCTATGGATTCTAGAGGAGTGCAGGTTTGTGGTATTATCAAGGACCTTGAAGTTCGCTTACAACAGTTCCCAAAAAGAACATTGATTATGGATGTTGTTGTGATAGATTGAGCCACGAAGTGGGGCATGCTTCTTTCAAGGATATGGGAAGCTAATGTTAAAGTATTGTAACTTCAGAAGATATTCCAGATGTATTGATTGTATTCCTCTATCAGGAGATGAGTTTGGTGATGTAAGAGTCATTGAAAGAATCAATGTAAACCTCTGGATGTAAGTAGGGTCAATAGTACCCAAGAGTCATTATAATAAATATTATTTTTGGTGTCTTTCTAGACAAGTCGTCCCTGTCAGGTAGACAAGTTGGCCTTGTTAGGTCCTAGGTCAACTCAAGTGACAAATATAAATAGGGAGGCACTCCCCTTCATTTGTACACACTCACTCAAGCAAGTTTGCAAGAGAGAGAAGAACGAGTGCACCAAAAAGAAGATAGAAGCAATTGTCTTGGTTTAATACTGCTCTGGTTGAGTTCTATACTGAGGAAGTTTTGTGGGGTTTTCTCCCTTGTGGTTTCCTCAATGAAAATATTTGTGTTCCTTGTGTTTCTGTGCTTGTTGTTCTTTCGGTGATCCTACTAGTGAAAATTGTTTTAGGATACCGTCTAAGCAATTAAGCCTAAACTTAACATGGTATCAGAGCCACCCTGAAAGGAAACACTGCACAACTAGGGTTTGTTACTCCGAACAAATCCCTCGACAGATCAACCAGAAAAAAGGGCTCACTCAACTCACCCCAGAAGGGCGCATCTGTCTGTGGAAACATAATTGAATTCCAAGAAGTTTCAGTTTTGGACCGAACACTACTGTCAGGAAAAACTAGGGCTTCAGTTTTCCTAAGACTCCATAATCAATCTCAGAAAAAGCAAGATATAGTCTAGCTTTCCCTGGGAGGGCACATATTTTCCATCACTCATCCCTAACTAGTGATCCCAACTGAAAAATTAGGGTTTATGCATCAAACCCTAGGTCATCGAGAAGAAGGTTAACCAGAAGTTGTATTCATCAAGTAAGTACTACTCCTTCTAATACCATTTGAAGTTCTCATTCCGTTAAGATGACAAAGAATACCAAGATAGATGAGAAGCTTGAAGGTGCTGAAAACTTGAGAGCATGGAAGTATTGGATCATGCTCATCCTAGAAGAAAATGATCTAGAAGTATTTATAAAGGAGGAAGTTGCAGAATCAAAAGAAGTTGAAGCTAAGTCCAAATATAAGAAGGATATGATCAAGGCTAAAAGGATCATAACCGACTCCATCGAAGATAACTTGATTCCTCGAGTATCCTCAAGGGAGACACCAAAAGAAATGTTTGATGCTCTATCCAGCCTATTTGAAGGAAGAAACATCAATAGAAAGATTACCTTGAGAAATCACCTCAAAAGTGTAAGGGCTCAAAAGTCGGAAATCATGTAATCTTATTTCACAAGAGTAGCTCAAATCAAGGAATGGTTGGAAGCCATTGGTGATATGGTTGAAGAAGCAATAGTTGTAATGACCACCTTGAATAGTATTCCAAGAGATTGGGAATCCTTTATCCAAGGAATCTGATCAAGAAGGAAACTTGCCAAGTTCTGATAGTTATGGGAATAATGTATTCAAGAAGAAGAAAGAATAACAACCATAGAAGAATAACTAAATGAAAATGAGGATCAAGCCTTGACAATACATACCAAAGGAAACAACAAGAGAAAGAGTTATGCCCATACTCCTAGAAAGACTTCTCAAATTATGAATGCTTCACTTGTCATAAGATGTGACACATTGCTATAAACTGTCCCATGAAAACCGAACGAGTCAAAAAGAAGAAAAGATTTCAGGCCCCTGTCGTTGAAGACAATGATCAAGAAGATGAAGAGAAAGCTAAGGAGGATGAAGACTCATGTGAAGAATATGTCTTGATTGCTGCAATCACAGGTTCAGTCTCAACAGGGAATGACACCTGGCTAGTAGATAGTGGTTCCTCCAAGCACATGACAGGTTACAAGGACTCAATCTCATGTCTTGTACAAAATAAGTCCCCACACAAAGTAATGCTTGGATATGATTACCAATATCCCATCAAAGTAATGGGAGAAGCATCCTATAAGTTGGACTCTAGAAAGTCCATGAAGACAAAGAATGTCATGTATGTACCAGGTCTAAAGAAGAACCTTCTTTCTATCTCAGCCTTAGATAAGAAAGGGTTTAGAGTTGCTTTTGTGGATGGAGAAGTTCTCATGTGGACAAAAGGAAAACCATAGATGATGCAGTAGTAATTGGAGTTGAAGGAGGACTCTACAGATTAAAGGGACATGTAGATTCAACATTAATGACTAGTACCATAATCCCATGTGAGCTATGGAACACAATTCTTTCCCCTATACACTACAAAGCATTTCCAATTGTGAGCAAGGTTGTGATTGGTTTACCAGAGATTCAGATAGATCATAAAGCAATATGCAAAGGATGTGCACAAGGAAATAATACTAAGAACCCTTATCCAAATAGTGGCAACAAAGAAAAAGGGATCTTAGATATTATCCATTTAGATATATGCGATCTAATGCAAACTACTTCATTAAGCGGGTATGTTTACTATGCTTCCTTTATTGATGATTACTCCCCAAAGACTTGGATATATTTCTTCAAAAAGAAGGATGAAGTGTTTGAAAGGTTCAAAGAGTTTAAGGCCTTGGTAGAAATCCTCTTTGAAAAGAGGATCAAGATATTGAGGTTAGATAATGGAGGAGAGTTCACATCAAGTGTATTCAATGAGTACTGCAAAGAAGATGGGATTAAGAGGGAGCTCACCACTCCCTATAATCCACAACAAAATGGTGTAGAAGAAAGAAATAATAGATCTTTCATGGAAGCTATGAAATCTATGATACATGATCAAGATCTACCAATGTACCTATGGGTAGAAGCAACCATAACGACAGTATATGTACAAAATAGAATCTCTCACATTGCCCTTGGGAACAAGACTCCAGAAGAGATGTTTACCGGAGAAAATCCTAAAGTAAATCACCTAAATATATTTGGTTGTCTGGTATACATACACATTTCCAAGGAGAAAAGGTCAAAGTCACGATCCTTTAGGAAAGAAGGGATTGTTTGTAGGATATAGTGAGCAATCAAAAGCTTATCGAATCTATATCCTAGGATATTGTCAAATTGAATTAAGCAAAGATGTTACCTTTAACCAGCGTAGATCCAAATCCTAGGCTCTATCAAGTGCCGAGAGGGATCAAATCTCTCTAGGTGCAAACCTCTTCTTAGGTATTACACTCAATGAGCTATCAACTTTGGTGTGTCCTATATATACCATTGATTTGATTCAAACCAAAAGACACATATTTTTATTTAAGGTCGACATATAATATATTTATTATTAATATTTAATATTATTTATGGCCAACATATAATATTTAATATTATTTTTTATTTTGTTAGGAACGAACATTACAACATCTCCCCATAAATGGTTTTAAAACCATATGCAAGGCCCTCCTAAAACCAAGGGTTGTTTAGGAGGCCTTGCACATGGTCTTAGAACCATTTGCAAGGCCCTCCTAAACCATGTAGAATAAAACCATGGGTTTTTTAAGGAGGCCTTGCACATGGTTTTAAAACCATGTGTCCGGTCCTCCTAAACCATATACAATAAAACCATGGGTTGTTTAAAAGGCCAACATTCTTTTGCAAATAATTCAATTTTTATTTTTTTATTATTTTGTTAGGTGGGAACATTACAACATCTCCCCCGTATTGTGTTTTTTTTATGATCCACATTTTTTTTTGGGATAATTAAATTTTTACTTTTTTATTGTTTTGTTATTTTTTATTTTTTTATTGTTTTGTTAGGTAGGAAGATTACAACATCTCCCCCATATTAGGTTGTTTTTTTGGCCAACATTTATTTTGTTTTATAATTAAAAAATCTATTTTTTATTAATATAAATAACATTACGTAACGTCACATAACATTACAAGATCTCCCCCATACTGGGCTGTAGAGAGCCTCTCGGCTCAATGAAGATACAACTTTCAGAAAATCAAAGAAAGATAAGGAAGATGAAGAGGAGCATGAGACTCCCAGATCTGCAGAAGGTCTCAAACCAGTTAGGAACGAAGAAGAAGATCAGATGCTTGAGGATCATGATATGACAGAACATCAGAAACCTGAAGAATTGCTCAGTAAAATGATCTCACGAAAGAGAAAACATGTATGGGCTCATGAAGTAATCAAAGAAGTAAAAAAACACAGTTCCCCAGAAGGAACCATCAAAGAAAGAAAGAAGCCAAATCCATACCCTAGTTCTATAGCTTTGATGTGTGATCTCGTTGATAAAGAACCAACATGTTTTTAAGAAGCAATAACGCAAAACGAATGAGTTGATGCAATGTTCGAGGAATACCAATCCATTTTAAGGAATGGTGTATGGGAAATAGTACCAAGACCAAAAGACAAGTCAGTGGTATCCTCGAAATGGATCTTCAAAACTAAGCACTCAACATATGGTAGTACAGAGAAGTACAAGGAAATATTTGTAGCTCAGGGTTTCTCTCAGAAGGGAGGAATCGACTATGAGGAGACCTTTGCACCAGTATCTAGGTACACCTCAATCAGAACTATCCTTGCCTTGGCATCCAATATGAAGTGGAAGTAACATTAGATGTATGTAAAGACAAACTTTCTAAATGGTTTGATAGAAGAATAATTATAAATCGAATAACCGCAAGGGTTCAAGACTGATGATCAAGAAACTCATGTATGTAGAGTCGAGAAGGAATTGTATGGGTTAAAGCAAGCACCCAAAGCATGGTATGGAAGAATCGATGGATTCCTAATGAGCTTAGGCTTTACCAAAAGTAAAGTAGATTCCAACCTCTACTATAAGGTTGAGGGTGATGGAATTATGATATTACTACTATATGTAGATGATATATTATTGACAGGTGAAGATAGTCCCATCAATGAAGGTAAGAAGAAGCTTGCTACAAAATTTGAGATGAAAAACCTTGGATTGATGCTATTTTCTAGATCTTGAAGTATGGCAGTATCCAGATGAGATTTTCTTAAACCAAAGAAAATATACAGTAGAAATCCTAAAGAAGTTTGGAATGATAGATTGCAAGGCTATGACTACTTTGATGACTACAAATTTGAAGCTATTGAATGATGATACTTTGGAATCAGTAGATGCCACCTTATACAGACATATTATTGGTTCTCTGATGTACTTGACCAATACAAGACCAGATATATGTTTTGTTGTAAACACTCTAAGTCAATATATGGCGAATCCCAAACATATTCACCTAGTTGGAGTAAAACATGTGATGAGGTATCTAAAGGGGACTTTAGATCATGGTCTCATATATGCATCAAATGGTGAGATCAAATTACATGGATTTACAGATTCAGATTGGGCAGGAAGTGCCAAAGATAGAAAGAGCAATTCATGATGTCGTTTTAGTTTGGGATCAGGTATGATCTCATGGTTCAGTAGAAAGCATACTAGTATTGCACTTAGCACGGAAGAAGCTGAATACATTGCAACATGTTCAACTTGTAGCGAAGCAGTATGGATTCGCAAGATGTTGGTAGATTTATTTGATGTAGAGATAGATGTTATAGTATCCTTTGTGATAATCATATTTGTATCAAGATGACAGAGAACCCAATATTTCATGACAAGACGAAACATATCGAAGCTAGATATCATTACATCCGGGATATGGCTTAAAGAAGCAATGCATGGATCGTGGATACCAAATTACATGCATGCGTTCGATCTATGCCTACAATTGAAGAGCATTGTGAGGATCGTGAGTAATGCATCTACACCCGGGAGGAATTGGTATGCGTTTCAGCAAATGACTAAGGTTTGCTTGTGAATCTGCATTGGATCTCTTCCTGCGAACGATCAAGTAATCTATAAGTGAAACGATAGTTGTATATATATTTTACATAACTGCAAGTTAAAAATGATGGTTATATTATTTATAGGTTATGATTATTATATATAGTTCGGGTATGAATATGTGAAATCTCATTTTGGGCTGCCTGTGATTTCTGAAATGTCATGCATCTAAATGTCTACCTGTGATTCTGAGTAAGTGTGGATCTGAATACAAATTGTATACCGATGTTTTCCTTTTTATATTTTTGGATCTTTCCTGTGATTTCTGAAATGTCCCGGATGTAAATGTCTACCTGCGATTATGTGTGTGGATCTGAATACAAATTGTATACCTGCATTTTCCTTTTTATACTTTTGGATCTTGCCTGCGATTTCTGAATTGTCATGGATCTAAATGTCTACCTGCGATTCTGACTAAGTATGGATTTGAATACAAATTGTATATCTACGTTTTCCTTTTTTATACTTTTGGATCTTTCCTGCAATTTCTGAAATGTCATGGATTTAAATGTCTACCTGCGATTATGAGTAAGTGTGGATCTGAATACAAATTGTATACCTGCATTTTCCTTTTTATACTTTTGGATCTTTCCTGTGATTTCTGAATTTTCATGGATTTAAATGTCTACCTGCAATTCTGAGTGTGTGGATCTCAATACAAATTGTATACCTGCGTTTTCCTTTTTATACTTTTGGATCTTTTCTGTGATTTATGAAATGTCATGGATCTAAATGGATGCCTGCGATTTTCTTGGTGGAATTATGGATTTGAATCCAGTTTTTAATGGAGTTTGTTCAGCGTGTATAAACCTAGGTTGATGCCTGCGATTCCATTTTTTAATAGTTTTTGTGGATCTGAAATAAAGACCTACCGACGATTTTTGAATAAGTGTGGATCTAAATGCATAAATGTGTGCTTGCGTTTTTTTTCCAAGACCGTGATCTGAGTCATGCCTGCGATTTCATTGAAGATGTTGTGATCTGAATGCATAAATGTGTGCCTATGTTTTTTGCCAAGGCCGTGATCTAAAAATCTACCTGCGATTTCTGAATCTGGTATGGATCTGATTATAAGTGTATGCGATTTGGCATGGTTACAGTTGAACATTGAAAACGATTGCATATTAGATTTAGGAATGATTTAATCTTTGATTGGTGCTAACGTTTTGATAAGAAAATTTTGAGCATATATTACTGCATGCGATTTGATAACAATGAGTATGTATTTGTTTTATGAACACTAAGTTTACTGCCTGCGATTTATTGGAAATATCAGTGTGTATTTAAGATTAAATCCCTCGTATATGTATTTGATGAGAATAATGCAATTTTGAACTAACCTGGACTACACTCCTTGTTTCCAATGTGGCGAGTTGACCCTATCAACCTTTGGATTAAGTATTATATATTGTATTATAATGGTTAAAATGTACAGGCTAATCTTTTGAAGGGATACTATCCTTTTCATTCTTGGCTATTATGGTTATACGATGAGAGTTAATTAATAAGTAACTATTAAAAAAGAAATGGACTCACTCCTTGGAAAATAACTGAGTAATGCACAATAGTTTATTAGAGTATGATTATGTGCAAGGACTTAATATGGTTGAAGATTGTTATATTTGTTATAAGGGTTGTATTAATACTTATGTAGAAATACTTCATTAAAGGAAAATATTAGCTAACTATAAGGAAGTCACCACCTATCTACACAGTTATGAAAATGGATTGTTCTATTAAAGTGTGTTAATTTCTTTTCCTTACTTTAAGGAAGATTGTATACTTGCTCCTTCACAAGGAGGTGCTTCCATGCTTAAGGAAATCAATTTTTAATGATCCCCTATTAAAGATTCTAGTTGAAGAGGAACTTATATTTTAGAAGCTTAGTATGCTACAAGTGATAGTAAAGGGTATGCCTGGTTAAGAAGCCCTTGTAAAATATTCTACCGTGTTTTGAACCTAGTGGATTCGTCGCCCAGTTTGAGGGTGGATTTAGACAGAAAAACATACATCGAATGAAGCCTATGGCTGGGAGGAAAATCGTAGACACGCTTTTAGTCTCCCAAGCTAAATTCAGATTAGGGAAGTAACTGTAATAGTTTATTTTATTTAAGGAATGTATTTTGATCATGTTATGTGCTTGTTAAGTAATCTCATTTATTTGTTACTTGTTTTATGGTTATCCCATTTATATTTAACATGATCTTAAGGGTGGTTGCAGAAGAAGGTTTTCCATCACTCTCGAAGGGCAGTTTTGGTGAAATAGTTCTACAGGTGTAAGCACTTTATAATTTAGAAACCTTTTTCTATCGAAAGGGTTAGACATTTGCTTGAAGTATGATTTTGGTCTTCAAGATGTATATTTATGCCTCATGTATGGAAATGTAATAATAGGTGTTTTGGACATGTGGTGGATCTAGATAAGATTAAATGATTGTATTCTTTTGTATATTTGAAAATGGTTTAAGCCATATGATACACAACAATAGGTTTTATAACATGGTTGTTTTCGGTAGCTACGACTTGTTTAATAACAAAGAATGTCTAGTAATTGAGTGTTCAATTGGAAATATATATATCTACATAAGTTGCACTATTGGGAGCGAAGGGTCTCCATCTTATTGTAATACTTGAACCATTGTTTATTGAACATTTACACATGAGGTAGGTAGGATGGTTTGTTGTACAAGCATATAATCCTTTAGGAATTGATTACAAGTTAATATGCATTGGACTAACGATATTGGTGTGCTTAAATGTTTTCATATAGTAGAATTTTTTTTATACACCATATACTCAAGGATCTACGTACAATTGTAACGTCCCCAACCCTCCGACCGGCGAAGAGGATGCTACTAACACCAAACATACGGGAAACATCCCCATGAACATGGACAGATATCAATGCTGATATTAAAAGCTTAAACATAATACAATCCAAGACACATAATCCATCATACAAAGATGCATAGTTACTCAGCATTTAGCGGAAGCAAACATAACATTTCAACATTCAACATGTTCATCATAATTCATGAAACAATAGATATAATTGCAGAGATGAAACAGTTAGGAGTACTTATCTTTTGATGAAGAACTCGCCTCGCAACCAGCTACGTCGCTGCAACGTTCCACCCTACCATAGGCCAGCGTGCTCATCAATCTCTCAACAACACTGCCACCCCCGAGCTGGGCATGATTCCTCAAAGACTAAGGGTCAATGCAGGCTTACACATAACCAGGGTTTGCCAATCAGCCAAACCCACACAGTAGGGTTTATCAGGCCGTCAAGGAGCTAGGATGGGCTAAATGCTAGGTTGGTGGCCTCAAACACCAGTCTTCTCATGCATACCCAACCTCTAATCCCACTCACAACAGTTCGAAGACCAACCACTTCCTACCGCAGCAAAACAACCCATTCACAACTCTGTGAAGAAGGCATAGACAATAGGGTGACAACCCCAAACAAAAGGTGAAACACAGCTAAGGTCCAACCACACTCCACAGTTGTTCTTGGCCCTAGCGTGGCCAAAACAATTCAGCAACAACCCAAAACCAGGGTACATCAACAGCCACAAACTCAAAATGAATGATGGCAACAATCCACAGTCTCAAAACAAAGGAGAAGCCAAACTCCTAGCGTGGACAGAGGAAAACTCAACTATCAAGATGTGGCAATCAACAGCCAACCAACATCCACGAGCCCACAGCACACACAGTTCCCCAATGTAATGGCTGGAGAACTTACACAAGAAGAAAAGGGAAAAGAACAAACTCTCAGCCTGTGCGCAAAGGAAAAGACACAGCCCAGGAAAAACATGGAAGAAAGAAACACACACGCAATCCGAAATGGAAGAAGAAATCGGACTCTCAACGGCATCCAAAAATCAGGGGAAGAACGACAGCAACCCAAATTGCGGGTTAAACCAATAGCAAGCCTGAATCGTGGATTAAAACCACGGCTATTTCACATACACAGCAGAAATCGTGCCCTTGAGGCCGCTCTTCCAGCTCGCTGCATGCACAAAACCAAAAAAGAATCCCCCTACCGGTGTGTGAGGAAAATGAACCGACCTCCTCCTGCGCGTCCCTTCGTGAGAGTGAACAGACCCGGGAAGAGTGGCATCGTGGAGAGAATGGCAATGGAGGTTGCTTCCAACATGAGGTCAACTCGCTAGTGGAGTGCACGTATGGGCAAGGACTGACAGTCCTGCCACACTCCACTCCCAGCCATAACTACCTCAACTACTCAACAAGACATTAAAGTGGTTGGATGAGACAAGGGAAGATGGCAAATCAAACAAGGTGGTAACACATGGGTTCCCCCCATAGACTAAGGTTTGACATCCCCCACCCTTATCCTTTGGAATCATGCCCTTTTCATTTTAACGTTGCACTGTCGTAGCTGGCTGTAGGTTTATTTTAATTGATGTGCATGTTTACATGATGCCAAACTATAATGTGCCAGATAGCACGATATACCGTCGGCAACTATCCCTATTGTCGAAACATACACAACCGAATAAATGGTGGGGCTTTTGCCTTTAGCTCCTCACCACGATTAATTACATTATATACGTCATGCAAACGGGGTCAAAACTGGGGTGTTACATTCCCCTCCCCCTTGGAATAACACCGTCCTCGGTGTTCCAATACATAGGAATACATATACAATACATATACAATTGCACATCAAAAATTTCAAATTTTTGCAGATCTGTCCCACGTTCAATTATTTACTTTTAACGTTCAAGACCAAGCCCCTTGGCTTCCATGAACTTCTCCTGCTGGTTTTCGGCTTTCAGCTTATCCCAAAGTCTAGGAACTTTGCGGCTATTGCCCTCATCATGTTCCCTCATTGGGCAGTCTCGGCGTAAATGATGTCCTCCGCATTCTCAGCATTTCACTGGCTGCTTCATCTTTACCTGCTCAATTTCCTTTGAGTCTTCATGCCTGGACCGTTTCTTAACGGGTCGCTTGGACGAATGTCCCATCACTGATCCACCTTCCTTTTCTTTGCCGATTGCCCCCAGAAGGCTTTTCACCTCCCTTTGCAAACCAATAGAGTCTTGCAAAATCTGGTGGTTCATTTCATTCTGCCTTTTCTATATCTTGAGCATCCCCCCCAAGATTTTCTTGGGTCTTGGAAATCATTTGAAGGAGACTTCCAGCCAAGTCCAGTAAATTTTGATCTGCTGCCATGATCAATGTGCACCACCGGGTTTCACTTTTCTCACCTGTGAAATGCACCATTGAAATTCTGTCAGACCAAGCATAATATAGACATTAAAATCAATCAGTTAATTACCCAATTGGCATGACAGTCCAAGCCTCATCAATGAGACTTTCATATTTTTCATGCCTTCCCAACAGGCACACGAGTTCATTCATGTCCATTCTTGGGTAGGGAATTAACTATTCCAGCATTCACAAATTACTTTAAGCAAATACACACATTCCATTTTTAGTCATACATGCATTCAACAATCTTTTGTTTTCACAATGCATAAATATGTATATATATATAATTAAAAAGGGCAAGAGAGAGCAACAAGAGTTTTTTTTTTTCCCTCCTTGATTTGTTCCATCCTGGAACCCACACCACCGCTGTGGCTTTTCATGCTCTTAGCCTCTTTCACTTCACCGTGAATGCTGGACCAATCCCTCTTGGTCATGACACTTAGTGTCTTCAGTCTATTCTAGACCCCTAAACCATGGAGTATCTCCACATGGTTTGTCTCGGCTACTAGGACCTCCACAGTCTTACTAGCACCTTTTCCATTACCACTCGTTCCGAGCTGTCTAAGACAGTCATATGTCCACATGCACCCCTAGGATGCTATCATAGTCCTTGCTCCCAGCGATACCTATATCCAAACATTGAATAGATTCACATGTTTAGTTTATTCTCATCGGTTTTATCTCTAGAACAAGAGCTTAAAACATCATAACCCAATCATATACACATGTGCATTCATAAGCAAAATAATCCAATACTTATCTGTATTGTTCGTTTCCTCGTTGGTCCACAGGATCCTGCTTCGCTTTGCAAGCCTTGGGATCGCCTATGGACTTGGATGTTAGGTCAGCACGTAGGCTTCTCTACAACATCAAATAATTAATGTCCAGCCAGTACACCCTCATGTCGACTGGGCTTGGAACTTTACCACGACCATTTCCAGGTCCAGGATCTACTATGGATCCCCAGGCATATAACAGCCCAACATACACTTATACCAACATGCACTTATATCAACAATAATACATACACTTTGTTGATGAAATTGTCATTGATGCCAACATGGATGCCACCACTTTGCTGATGATGCTGAAGACCCTAGAGATGGTCTTGAAGCCCCGGTAGACGTTGAGAAGCCCATGATGCCTCTTGCCTTATGAAGAAGCCCTTGAAACCTTAAAGGAATGCAATGTGCGTCATTTGTATGATGTGCCATGTTGATGCTCTTGTATTTGGGAACCTAACCCTTGAACCCTTGGAAGCCATGTTGATGCTCTTGTATTTGGGAACCTAACCCTTGAACCCTTGGAAGTTAAACCTTGGTTGCTTGTTAGAGCTCCTGAAGTGTTATTGAGGCCTTTGATGTGTTGATGAAGATCTTGTAACAACATTAGGGCATCCTTTCAAAAGTGTGAAATAGTTCAATATTGAAGTGGTAATAAATCAGTAAATAAGTCATAAGAGAAGGCCCACTCCCAGCCTTTGATGTGGATTGATAGTTACCTTGGAATAGGATGACGCCTTGGAGAAAATATCCTTAAGGTAACACTTCCTTAAAAAGAGGATTGTGTGCACATTGCTTGAAATAAAGGCTAAACATAAAATATTTACATTATTAGGTAAATATTATTGTTTTATATATTTCTCCTCATTTGATGGAAGTCAACCCTTTTTACTCTTCACGTTGAAATATATATACCACAAGCAAATCGCTCAAAGGAGATAGAAAGTGGGAAGTGCACTCTAAGCGCGGGACTGAGGAAATTTTCAGGTAAGAAGAGCAGATTGTGGTTTTTAATTCGTGGCTGAAAGATATCCGATGGCTTAAGATCTGGTGCTGGCGATTGCATGTTCTCTTTCTTTAAGTGAAATCGCTGAGGATAAACCCATGTATAAATCAGCAGAGGACGGAGATCACGCTGAAGTGAAATCACTGAGGATAAACCCATGTACAAATCAGCAGAGGACAGAGATCACGCTGGAGTGAAATCGCTGTGAATAAACCCTTGAATGCAAGATCGCTGAGACTCTTGTTGAATCTGATCTAACATTCCAGAACTCAATATGCTGGTGTGGCAGCTTCACTCGCAGAAAGGAAGAGAGGAAATCAATTGACAGATTTTCTACAAAACATCAAGGGCACTATCGATGATGATGGCTGGGACCAGATGCTGGGAGCAACTATTAATGAGAACAGCCAGACAAGCTCATAGATATGCTTAAAAGTAGCCACAGGAAGGTTTTGGCATGTGTGGTATGTGGCCGTTTAAAAGGTGCTTTCCAGGTTGCTTCTCGCAGTGATAATGTTGCAGATGTTCAGTATGTTGTTCATCAGATCTATGGAGCAGAGTTTCTCTTCAGCAGCAGTGATGTAAATTTTTTTTGATTTCGATTCTGATTTTGAAGTAAGAAGATCCAAGCCCCGAACCCAAATTTAAATTCAGGAAACTCAATCGCTGCTGTAAATGGTTGGCTTCCAAGTTCTACAGTGCCAAACCAAAATGAGGCAGCCTCCTGTTGATGCGTGAGTTGTTAAAAGAGTTCTTGTTGAAGTGCCAAACCAAAACTAGGCAGCATCCATATCAAAACTGAAAACGTTACAGCCATACATCTGAAGGTTATTCAATGGCAAGATGCAGAACTTAGACCATAGTCTAAAGTATTTTTATTATTGATCTCAGATGTAATCAACATGCACTTCTAGACAGAATTTATGGACAGATCCAAGAGATTTTTTTTAAGCATGCCTGAGGATCTGCGCAGGTTTGACTGAGGCAGTAGCAAATTTTTGAAAGTTGCAGCAATGGGAGGATAACTCTCTTGATTTTTATTTTTATATTTTTCCCCTGCTACTAGAAAGTCAAAATTTGTGACTGCTATTGTAGGCTTTATCCACAGTCCCGAATTGAACAAATTGTTTACAAGTTTGACTGGGTTTTGAGTTTCAGGGTTACTTTCTCCTCCACCCATATGAATTGTTTTTGAAGACAGTTTAAGTTAGAAGTTTGTGCTAAGAAGGCTTCCAATGAAGATGAGGAAGATGAGCTTGATGACTGTGGAGTACTGAGGCAAAAGCAACAGTGGTGATGCCCTAGCTGGACAATGACAGAGATGAGCAAAAATTTGCAGACTTGCTAAGCTCAAATCTTGAGTTTCCTATGCTGGAGTTTTTGCTGAGAATGAGCAAGATTATGTCCCAGAATTTGCAGACTTGCTAAGGTTGAGATATGTGGTTTCTTTATCATCTTGATAAAGATAATGACAGATCAAACCTCTGAACTTGTACATGCCTGAGGCAGCCTCATATCCAATGATCTCAACAGATAGAGGTTACATTATTGGTGAGTTAATTTTGATGTTCTTTTGTTACTAAGTGACAGTCCTGAATCTTCTATGGTGTTTGGACAGTCCAAGTTTCTCAGCATTTGTGCATGGTCCTGTATTTGATGGCAAAGTGAAGACTGTGATGATAATGCCCAGTCTGAGTTTGATATTTACAAACAGTCTGAAGTCTTTATTTCCTATTGAAGATTGATGGAATAGTATTAGAGATTGATGGTGTATGATGACAGTCCTAATCTGCGTTGATGCTTGACAGTCACAAAGCTGAATGCTTGACTGTGTTGAACTTGACAAGCATGGTATGCACAAGTTCAGAATTGACTGGGTATGCATGACTAACGAAGTCTGAGGGTGTGTATAGTAGTGTACAAGCAGTAGTACAGCAGTGCATCCATGACATAATACACCTACAGCAGTGCATCCATGACACGATGGTGATGAAGTGAAGAATGAATGGCCAGCAGTAGTGTTGATGAACAGACCTTTAATGAGCAGCAGTGAGGCAGTAAAGATGATGAGCAGCAGTATGAACAGATTGCTATGATGTGTATTGAGCAGCTGTGATTGGTGGTTGATGTGCACAGATGTTTGAGCAGAGATTGAGACTTTTGCAGCAGTGTTGAGCAGCAGTAGATGAATGATGAGCAATGTTAATGAAGGTAATCAGCAGTTGACCAGCATAATTGATTGATAATTTGCAGCAGTAGATGACTAGCAGCAGGGATGAGGAGCCAAGATGATGAGCAGCAGTGAGCAGTGGTACAACAGAGTTGACGTGATGAGCAGAGAAGATGAGCAGCTTTGATGTGACAGAGATTTCTTGTGTACTGTATTGTAAAAGCAAGCTTGTCTTGCTTTTGAGGTTAGGATACCTCAAACCCTTCTTAGCAGGGTCTAAGAAAACCAGGCTGGGTCCTGGATCCAGAGTAGGTGCTCTATGTATCAGCAGGTGCTGATTTTGCCTAACGGTTGTAGCCGAACCATACTAATATAAAAAGATTACAAAATTACATGATGTTGTGTTCTTGTGTATTATGGTTCTTTATGAATGAAAAGTTGATGCTATGTGAATGATGTTTATGAAATGATTATGGTAGAATAATGGATTGATGAACAAGTAGCTAACTGTGAAAAGTTTAAAATTGGCTTCACACTGATTCACCCCCCCCCTCTCAGTGTCAACACACTTATATCAACAATAATGCACACTTATATCAACAATAACCCTTACTCCGCAACCCCTCACAACAACCATTTGCCTTTTTCTCTTTAGGGTGCAACACCCAACTGCATCTATTTAGCATGTCAACACAAGCAATATAAGCAAACTCATCAGTGTTATTGCTCTAAAACTGTAATCATATTTCATATCATTAGCTATCAAGTATTGAGACACCAGGAGTGCGTCCACTCCCTAGGGTGTAATCAATATTGAAAACCCTTTTGATGATCCGACATCGAGAAAGTGTGCACCCCTCTCCGATGTGAGCCATGTAGGCCCTATTCATACTCAAGCAATCGGCCATAATGGAAATAAAATCAAAACATGTTTTTCATATGGAATTTTAATAATTTGACATGCATATTATTAGCAAGGGTCACAGAACACTTATCCATTTGCTGACGTAGTATTCCTTCGTTAAGGAGGAATGGGGCTCCCTTCTCTGAGTTGACAGTCCCTCAGTTAGCCATCCCAACTCCTTCTTACATTTCATATCCACACATGTCTTACCGACATAATTTATATCATCTCACTCATGTTGCTTTCCAAACATGCAGTGCAGATGAGACATTTCCAGAATGTCCAGTGGAGTTTCACACGAAACCCATTTCCAAGATAAGGGAAAACCTTCCCATGAAGTTTGGCTCCTGCAGGCCATCACACATGATCTTCCTGCAGTGTGTACCCCTGGCACATTCATCAAATAGCCAAACAGTCAATCATTATCTGATAATACAATCCAAATTGATAGTTCCATAACCAAGCAATGACATCAGTAATCAAATTCAATAGGAATTTGCAACTCTGTCTACTACATAAATTGATTTGCTTAGCAATGAGGTGATCCTCATTTGTGGGTCTCTTGTAAGTAGCACTATTATGCCCATTATAATTTTATGCTTCTAGCATAATATGAATACCCACTTACAATGCATCCTCCTGACACAATCTTATGCAAGCCAATAGTGATTAGTAGTTGTCAGCAATTTCTTAAATCTGAAATTCACAATTCAAATTTAACAACCCATTATGCATACCAACTATTTTCACAGCCATGAGACTCTTCTCATAAGGTTTCTCTCTTTCACATGGTAGATTCCGGCATTTGTCATGGTCTTACTCTCATTGCCATGCTTTAAGTAATCTACCTGAAACATGAACTTCAATCAACCAAACACTTGGTAAGTCTAGATGCAAATAACCTTTTCATTGCTGCAACCATCACTGAAGCATCTTCAGAATTTATAAAATTCAAATACTTCCAGTTGTTAATCACATCAATATTACCAAAGCTCATTTACTTCACGTAATCATTATCATACTAACATTTGCAAGGTATAGTCACATCATTTATGCAAATTAAATGAAATGTTTAGATACTTCTTACTTCACAAGTGTATCATTTGTACCATCTTGCCCTTCCATAGAGCATTCCCGGCAGCCAATTGATCATGACTATCCTCTTTATGCACTTACAATCCTGCATTCATAACAACCTTTGAAATGGTTCCTGAATTGTCATCAATTCATCATTTCAGCCATTAGTTATTCATAATATCACATGCACTCATCTCAATGCATTCATGCAATGCATCACAACATTTGCACCTATACTTATGCAATCAGTCACTCACACCCTTCATACGTATCCATTCAATGCATGACTACAAGATTCATAAAATCTTTTTAATGCATATCCATTCAATGCTACCTTGCATTGATTCAGGAATACTATGCATTCAACATACCATGCATGGCCTAACCATGACTACTTCATATATGATACATTACTATAATCAATATCATCAACATATACAGGCATGACACCTTTCTATATGAATGTAGTATAACATTCAAATATCCACATGGTATGAGGTCTCTTACCTTTACCACTCGGAATTCATCATAATCAAACTCTTACCTTCATGGGTCCTACTTACACCCTTGGCATTACCAGTTTGGTTGGTCCTTTGCAGGAGATTGCAGAATTTGCTCACCAACTTTTTATCCTGGACCTGTTGCTTTATCCCTTTCTCCATAGGGTTGCTTGTCACATTCGTCAGCATCAGCAACATATTCAGCCATGTCCATGTTGTCGTTGGTTTTTCCACTAATGCCAACACCAATGCAATAATTATCATTAGTGATCCATTATAAATGTATAATCCTCAATATCCTATGTATGCAAAGCATATCCTCATGCATTTCATGCATAAAACTTATAAAATATAATATAGTTAGCAAGATAGGGGGTTAAGGAATTTTCCCTTTCAAATCCCTCATCGCATGGAATTCCTCTTCCACATAATAGTTGGTTTGAATTCATGGTCTTGCTACCTCTAGGCATGCAATTCTCGGATTTGTCCATATTGACAACAACATTGTTTTTCAAAACAACCACTACTACTTTTCTGCTCCTCATTCAAACTCTGGTGGCTTTCCCTTGTTCCCTACTGGATAAGCTTTCCAATGCCTATCCCCATGCTCCATTCATCTTTTATGAATGCTGGGTTTGACTAATTTGCCCAAAATATAGAATTTCCTTTTCACAAGAACGACTGTCTCAGGGGACGACAGGGGTCAAGGGGGCTTGCCCCCTTGTGGCTTCCTTGCGCCACTGCAGGGCAGGTCGAGGGTAGCGCCCTCGTTTTTTTTGTAAATCTTTGATTTTCGTGCAATCTGGTGCATAAGATCGCTGCCATTTTTCTCCTTTTTAGCCCTATAAAAATAGCTTAAAATCCCATTGAAAAATAGCTGAAATCCGCTGAGAAATCCCACTGAAAACTCAAAATTTTCCTTTGGCCCAATCGGACCCTTTTCCAACAATTTTTCGACACCCTACATTCAAAACACCTAACATTCCACTGTATCGCCGATCCGAATCACAATCCTTTCCGCTGCATCGGTGACCAGAACCACTATCCATCGGGTGGATAGTTCCTTAGGCATACGCAACGTCAGGCAGTAAACTGTCAGTGGATTCCGCGGCTAAACAACTCATCGGCGGTTGAAACAAATAATTTCTCCCGATGCATCGGTGGAACAAACAACTAGCTTCTCCCGGCCTATTGGCGGTCTGTTCATCTACGCTTCAGGACTTTGTCGGCGATCGAATCCTCTACCTGTCGGACGGCTAGTTCTCTAAGCTTTCGACACTTCGGCGGTCTAATCTTCATCTTTCATCCGACGTGTCAGCGGTCCAATCTTCTAAAGTTTTTCGATGTTTTCTGTACTTAGAAAAATTTTCAAAAACTTTTCTTCATCTTTTCGTCGCCGCATCAGTTGCTCAATCAACTATCCTTCATTGACGTTTCGGCGATCTTCAAAAGATCTCTGCCGAAACTTTCTCTTTTCTTCCACCACTGCATCGGCAACCTCATCTTCTATTTTTCTCCGATGCTTGCCGCCACATCGGCTGCTCAAACAACTAAATTTCGCTGACGGTTTCCATACTTAGAGAAATTTTCAAATTTTCAAAGTCTTCAAAATTTTCCTCTTTATCGGCTTATTTCACCCATTGGCATCGGCTCTCAACACCTCTTTGTTTCCGCCGTTGCGGCTCTCTTCTGGCGAGCCTCCTGTTTCTTCTGCCGCCACTGCTGCATCGGAAGACTTCTCGTGAAGCTTCCCGCCGCAACTGCTGCTCTAGCTTCCGACGGCATTGGAGGTCCTTCCATCTAAATGTGCCGACGTTTCGGCAGTCTTTAGCTGAATCCTTTTGATGATCTCAACACTTAGAAATTTTTTGAATTTTCACCCACGTCGGCTCAATCATGTACTGTCTACCGCCGCCATTGCGGCTCAAACCTGTCAACTTGGCCGACGTATCGGTGCCTTCATCATCTTTCCATTTGCTTCGTCGGCTCAGACTTCCTCTAACTCTCGCCGTCACCAGGGTCTGTATCGGAGGGTCTTCCAACTAAGTCTTCCGACGATCTGACGGTCTTAACACTTAAAAAAATTTCTTGAAAATTCCTTCCGACCATCCCTCGTTGGGTGGACTTCCGCCTAGGCTATCCAATGCATCGGAGGAGCTTCTGGCTAAATCCTTCGACGTATCGGGTGGGCTTCAGCCTAAGCCATCCGATGATTTCCATACTTAGGAAAATTTTTGAAATTTTCCTGTCATCTTCTCTGATTTCTCATTTCTCTTCTGCTTGGTGGAGGGAAACCTACCTCTGTCGCTGATTCTCATGGCCCATGGAGGCCCAATTGTTGCAACATACACTTTGTCACTGCATCTTCATGGCCCATTCAGGCCCATGTTGCAACCTTTGCTCTGATACCACTCTGTAACGTCCCCGACCCTCCGACCGGTGAAGAGGACGCTACTAACACCAAACATACGGGCAACAACCCCATGAACATGGACAGATATCAATGCTAATATTAAAAGCTTAAACATAATACATACCAAGACACATAATACATCATACAAAGATGCATAGTTACTCAGCATTCAGCGGAAGCAAACATAACATTTCAACATTCAACATATTCATCATAATTCATGAAATAGTAGATATAATTGAAGAGATAAAACAGTCAGGAGTACTTATCTTTTGATGAAGAACTCACCCCACAACCAGCACGTCGCTGTAATGTTCCACCCAACCATAGGCCAACGTGCTCATCAATCTCTCAGCAACACTGCCACCCCCGAGCTGGGCATGATTCCTCAAGGACTAAGGGTCAATGCAGGCTTACACATAGCCAGGGTTTTCCAATCAACCAAACCCACATAGTAGGGTTTATCAGGCCGTCAAGGAGCTAGGATAGGCTAAATGCTAGGCTGGTGGCCTCAAACACCAATCTTCTCATGCATACCCAGCCTCTAATCCCACTCACAACAGTCCGAAGACCAACCACTTCCTACTACAGCAAAACAACCCATTCACAGCTCTGTGAAGAAGGCATAGACAACAGGGTGACAACCCCAAACAAAAGGTGAAATACAGCTCAGGTCCAACCACACTCCAGAGTTGTTCTTGGCCCTAGCGTGGCCAAAACAACTCAGCAGCAACCCAAAACTAGGGTACATCAACAACCACAAACTCAAAATGAATGATGACAACAATCCATAGTCTCAAAACAAAGGAGAAGCCAAACTCCTAGCGTGGACAGAGGAAAACTCAGCTAGCGAGATGTGGCAATCAACAGCCAACCAACATCCATGAGCCCACAACACACACAGTTCCCCAATGTAATGGCTGGAGAACTTACACAGGAAGAAAAGGGAAAAGAACAAACTCTCAGCCTGTGCGCAAAGGAAAAGACACAGCCTAGGCAAAACATGGAAGAAAGAAACACACACGCAGTCCGAAATGGAAGAAGAAATCGGACTCTCAACGGCATCCAAAAATTAGGGGAAGAACGACAGCAACCCAAATCGCAGGTGAAACCAACAGCAAGCCCGAATCGTGGATTAAAACCACGGCTATTTCACATACACAGCAGAAATCGTGCCCTTGAGGCTGCTCTTCCAACTCGCTGCATTCACAAAACCAAAAAAGAATCCCCCGACCGGTGCGCGAGGAAAATGAACCGACCTCCTCCTGTGCGTCCCTTCGTGAGAGTGAACAGACCCGGGAAGAGTGGCGTCGTGGAGAGAATGGCGGTGGAGGTTGCTTCCAACGTGAGGTCAACTCGCTGGTGGAGTGTACGCGTGGGCAAAGACTGACAATCCTGCCACACTCCACTCCCAGCCATAACTGCCTCAACTACTCAACAAGACATTAAAGTGGTTGGATGAGACAAGGCAAGATGGCAAATCAAACAAGGTGGTAACACATGGGTTCCCCCCCATAGACTAAGGTTTGACATCCCCCACCCTTATCCTTTGGAATCATGTCCTTTTCATTTTAAAGTTGCACCGTCGTAGCTGGCTGTAGGTTTATTTTAATTGATGTGCATGTTTACATGATGCCAAACTATAATGTGTCAGATAACACGATATACCATCGACAACTATCCCTATTGCCGAAACATACACAACTGAATAGATGGTGGGGCTTTTGCCTTTAGCTCCTCACCACGATTAATTACATTATATACATCATGCAAACGGGGTCAAAACCGGGGTGTTACAACAATATTTGGAGTATGTTACATGTGGTATCAGAGCTCAAGTTACAACACTTGGGCATTTATGGGCGGAACACAAATTAGAACGTACAAGTTGGATAAAATAAGGATTGGGTGGTTACAGATAACAAAAAGCAATAAGGTAAATATTGGGGAAGACTTTCCCTCTCGTACTATGAGTCGTTTGTATTCTAAGGGATGAACTATAAGTATATAACTAATACATGTTGAACTCACTAATGTGACAATTAGAATGTAGATTAAAGCAAGTAGAAAAGAAAATCATTATTTATTTTATATATGTCTTTCTCCTTGTCATAATGAATGCATGGTAAGTTTTGAAATTTATATAGTAGGAGATGCAATGATGAAGGCGAACTAACCTTGCAACTTTTGTGTTATAGGAAGTAAATTAGGGGTGCAAATTTCCTTCGAGAAACCTATGGATGGATGAGGATTAAGCTCGAACGAGAGTGACCAGTTGGTCATCTAAAACAAGATAAATACAATTTTCGGGTTTTTGAGTATAAACATGATTCCTATAAAGATAAATTTGGTTAGCATTATCAAAAAGGGGCGTTAGAATATTGTTAAATGCATAGTGCATGGATTCATTACAATTTAGTGTTGTGGACTACTAAATAGTATGTTTATCCTTTGAAAAGTCGAAAGGAATAATTTAGATGCCAAATAAACTAATACAAGGAAAACCATAAAAAAAAGGATCTAGACGTTATACCCCTGACAAACTTTGTAAAAATATTTAAAAAGAGGACAACCATTCTTCTTTAGTCATATGACCTATCTCTTGTATCCCAAGTACCCGCATGAGAACCTGTGACGATTTTGAGGTGTCATATTAAAAGGAAAACTGTGTGTCATTAGAAAAATGCATTTTGTCATAATACATGTTTATTACATTAGTAGGAAAAGCATCGTGTTAATGATGTCTATTTACTAGAGGCATTAAACATTGATTAATAGGAATTATAGTTACAAATTCCAGTATCCATAATGTTTTATGAAGTGTCTCTTTAATTTCCAAATGCTAAGGGATACCACTTCCATTTTCAGATGAGATTGTAGATAAAAGTGTTAATTGAAAACATAGTAAATGATTTTGTTATAAGCACTCATTGTATGTTATAGACTAGCATTGAAAATTCGGGTCAATAGACATATGACTACTTAATATATTAGCGTGAAGAATATTTACCATAATGGTGTATATTGTTGGTAACAGATTAATGGTGTAGAATATATCTGGAGTTGATTATTAGAGTTCAAAACCACTTATGGGTAAGTGGTGAGTCTAATCTTATTGACTTGGTATGGGTTTATGATTATATACTAAGAGAAAGTCTTCTACTACTAAAACTCTCACCTTATGACTATGTTATGTAATGTTGCGTTAAAAAGTAGTTTTGGATACTATTAGTATTTCTGTGACTTATGCAAAACGAGATCATTGGAACTGTTCATTTTTAACCAAGGAAGCTCATTTTGGAAAGTTGGGTAACGATGATAGAGGTATGTACTTTTACGATTGTGCATAAAATAAATATCAGTCATGTTAAAAGCGCATAATCATTATATCACATGTTATGCAAGGAATGGGGTGATTCAAATCATTATATTGCAGTTTGAATTTTTTAATCTAGGAAAGAAATCTATTGTCTATGCATATTGAATAAAGATAACATAGAAAGTTGATTGAAATCGTTCATAGGTGGGAATGATTACATGAAATATTAATTGTTATACAATTTGATATTGTGACTAACCATTCATGGAGAAGTGCAGGAATCGAGGACTTGGTTATGGCAATAATATAGAGAGTCGTGATGGAAACCAAAGTTCCATGACTGCAAGCAACCAAATGACATGAGAGACATTTGGCACATGTGAAACTAAAAAGAAGAATGTACAGGAGGTACATGTTTACATATATGTATAGGAGGTACATGTTTCCCCTCGTCCAGCTAATCACCAGTATGCAACCTTGGGGACGCCCAGGTGTAATACATTTGCTTAAACTTATTTCTGCACGAATTTACGCCATAAGAGACTATCACGAGAGTAGGGGCTCCGTGAAGACCCTCCAGGTATCATGGTTTTATGAAAGAAAGTGCTTGAGCTCGTTGAAGCACCCTGAATAGAACAGGTAGGAGATACGCCCAAGAATGGGTATCGTCCTCGTGTTGACTAGCTTGGATTAGTACTCGAAGTACTTTTGGCATTATGTTTTTTTGGATAGAGGGCATCCAAGAGGAACCAAAAGGCATTTAATAGTACTTGTAAAAAGTATATGTGTTTTCGTTCTTATGAGGTAATGTTTTTATCTATCGATAAATAGAGTAGACAGGAATACTTGAACCATTGTAAATCCTAAAATTAAATAGTGTTGGATTATTGATTTATGCTTCTATTGTTGATGTTGATCATAGTAGACATACAATGGTATGTTTCATATTTTGGGTTGGTGGCCTAAAAACACTAGATGTAATCCTATTAATCTAAAGGACTAAAGTACGTATGTCAAGTCAAGCTAAGAAAAATTCTGCATGAAGAGTTTCCATAAAAGTGACACTCTAAAAGAGGTCGAGTAAAACATGTTTTTAATTATGCAAATATTCTATTGACATTAGAAGTATGTATGAATATGATGATATTCTAGGTAGACGTGATTTCTTACAAAGAACAGGTTAGAAGACAACAAATCTGAAAGACATCGCAAAGGATGCAGAAGCAAGCAATGAGAACCTAAAGGGAGATGAATACAAAGCTTCGACGAATATGTAACATCGAGGATGGTGTTAATTCTATGGGGGAAAGGATGTAACATCCACTTATTACACGACCAGAAACACGAAGTGTAAGTAAAAAGCATTGTAAGTACTAATTCTAACTTCATCAAATTGTGGATGAAATTTATAATGTTAGGAGATTGGAAGCGTTGCACGACTAAAACGATGTTTGGCGACGAATACACTAGGGGGAAGGAGTGGAGGATGAGTAAAGCCTTGGGGATCTAGTAAATTTGACCTGGTGTCATCATGGTTTCGATGACGTAGAAAAATAAAGCTATATACCATAGGTAATGGTAAATTACACGCTCATCAAATTATGGGTAAGAGAGGCATTTAGTAAACACAAATTAAAAGTTTTGTATATATATTTATCAATGTCTAAAAGACATTATCACATTACTAGAACCATGGCATAGGGAAAAATGGTTAAAGGTACAATGATTGAACTAACTGGCTGTGCTGGTCGAAACCTTCAACATTTTATTAAAATGGTTAATCAATATACTCTTGTAATGCTTTCATTATTTTTAAAGTTAGTAAGCTAAGATTGGTTGCATTGTAAGTCAACATGTATAGTGTCTTTATATGCATATATATATATATAAACACTAAGATCTATGAGATGAATACGTATATAAATATATATTAAAAAAAAGAATTATTTGATTATAATATATATAGTGAATTGAGATAAGTGGTAATGGCCTCACAAGAACACACATATATATATATATTGGTTATATCATAACAATAATGATTATGTCATGATCCATTAATCCTAGGATTCCCTTTTACAAGGAAATGGTTGTATTAAGTAATCACACCTATATATATATAGATATATATTGCTTATAAAACACATATAAAGAATAAGGAACATAAAAACACTTATAAGGGTAGATATGACCTTTCTGAACTGGAGTTATTTTATATTTAAGTGAAAGTTTAAATGGCGAACTAAGAGATTGAGTGTATCGCCATGTGCTACTTAAAGGATATCAAATATTTTAATGGTTGGATACTTTTAATTGAGTGTCTCCTTCTTGAACAACATGATGAGCCTTTTGTGCTCATTCTTTGTGCTGCTGTGTGTTACAAAGAGAGGATAAATGAAGCTAATAAGGGGAGAAAGAAAATGATTAGACCCATTCCTGCGCATGATCCTTTCCTATGATTGTTCAAAGATGCAATGTGTGGATCGTGGATACCATAATACATACATGTGTTCGATCTCTACCTGCAATTGAAGAGCATTGTGAGGATCGTGGATACCATAATACATACATACACCCAAGAGGAATTTGTATGTGTTTCAGCAAATGACTAAGGTTTGACCTGTGAATCTGCATTGGATCTCCGCCTGCGAACTATCAAGTAATCTGTAAGTGAAACGATAGTTGTATATATATTTTACAGATCTGCAAGTTAAAATCGATGGTTATATTATTTACAGGTTATGATTATTATATATAGTTCAGATCTGAATATGTGAAATCTCATTTTGGGATGCCTACGATTTCTGAAATGTCCTGGATCTAAATGTCTACCTGTGATTCTAAGTAAGTGTGGATCTGAATACAAATTCTATACCTGCGTTTTCCTTTTTATACTTTTGGATCTTGCTTGTGATTTATGAAATGTCCTGGATCTAAATGTCTATCTGCGATTCTGAGTAAGTGTGGATCTGAATACAAATTGTATATATGCGTTTTCCTTTTTATGCTTATGTATCTTGCTTGTGATTTCTGAAATGTCCTGGATCTAAATGTCTACTTGCGACTGGGTAAGTGTGGATTTGAATACAAATTGTATACCCGTGTTTTCCTCTTTTATACTTTTGGACCTTGCCTGCGATTTTTGAAATGTCATGGATCTAAATGCCTACCTGCGATTTTAAGTAAGTGTGGATATGAATACAAATTGTATATCTGTGTTTTCCTTTTTATAGTTTTGGATCCTACTTGCGATTTCTAAAATGTCATGGATCTAAATGGCTTCCTGCGATTTTCCTGGTGGAATTGTGGATCTAAATCCAATTTTTAATGGAGTTTGATCAACATGTATAAACCTAGGTTGATGCCTGCGATTCCAGTTTTCAATAGTTTTTGTGGATATGAAATAAAAAGCTATCTGCGATTTATGAATAAGTGTGGATCTGAATGCATAAATGTGTGCCTGCGTTTTTTTTTGCCAAGACCGTGATCTGAATCATGCATGCGATTTCATTGAAGATGTTGTGATCTGAATGCATAAATGTGTGCCTGCATTTTTTTCCAAGACTGTGATCTAAAAATCTACCTGCGATTTCTGAATCTGGCGTGGATCTGATTATAAGTGTATGCGATTTGGCATGGTTACGGTTGAACATTAAAAACGATTGCATATTAGAATTAGGAATGATTTAATCTCTGATTGGTGCTAATGTTTTGATAAGAAATTTTTGAGCATATATTACTGCATGCGATTTGATAACATTGAGTATGTACTTGTTTTATGAACGCTAAGTTTACTGCCTGATTTATTGGAAATATGAGCATGTATTTAAGATAAAAGATCTCATATATGTATTTGATCAGAATGTTGCGATTTTGAACTAACCTAGACTATACTCCTTGTTTCTAATGTGGCGAGTTGACCCTGTCAACCTTTGGATTAAGTATTATCTATTGTATTATAATGGTTAAAATGTATAGGATAACCTTTTGAAGGGATACTATCCTTTTCATTCTTGGCTAATATGGTTATATGATGAGAGTTAATTAATAAATAACTATTAAAAAAGAAATGGACTCGCTCCTTGGAAAATAATGCACAATAGTCTATTAGAGTATGACTGTGTGAAAGGACTTAATATGGTTGAAGATTGTTATATTTGTTATAAGGGTTGTATTAATACTTATGTAGAAATACTTCATTAAAGGAAAATATTAGCTAACTATAAGGAAGTCACCACCTATCTACTCAGTTATGAAAATGGATTGTTCTATTAAAGTGTGTAAATTTCCTTGCCCTAATTTAAGGAATATTGTATACTTTCTCCTTCACAAGGAGGTGCTTCCATGTTTAAGGCAATCAATTTTTTATGATTCCCTATTAAAGGTTCTAGTTGAAGAGGAACTTATATTTTAGAAGCTTAGTATGCTACAAGTGATAGTAAAGGGTATGTTTGGTTAAGAAGCCCTTGTAAAAGATTATATTGTGTCTCAAACCTAGTGGATTCGTTGCCCAACTAGGGGGTGGATTTAGACAGAAAAACATACGTCAAATGAAGCCTATGGTTGGGAGGAAAGTCGTAAACACGCTTTTAGTCGCCCAAGCTAAAGTCATATTAGGGAAGTAACTGTAATAGTTGATTTTTATTTAAGGAACATATTTTTATCATGTTATGTGCTTGCTAAGTAATGTCGTTTATTTATTACTTGTTTAATGGTGATGTCATTTATATTTAACATGATTTTAAGGGTGGTTGCAGAAGAAGGTTTTCCATCACTCTTGGAGGATAGTTTTGGTGAAAAAGTTCTATTGGTGTAAGCACCTTTTAAGTTAGAAACATTTTTCTATCGAAAGGGTTAGAGTTTTGCTTAAAGTATGAGTTTGGTCGTCAAGATGTATTTTATGCCTCATGTATCAGAAATGTAATAATAGGCGTTTTGGACATGTGGTGGGTATGGATAAGATAAAATTATTGTATTCTTTTGTATATTTGAAAATGGTTTAAACCATATGATAAACATGATAGTGGGTTTTATAACATAGTTTCTTCTGGTAGCTACGACTTGTTCAATAACAAAGAATGTCTAGTAATTGAGTGTTCAATTGGAAATATATATATCTACATCAGTTGCACTATTGGGAGCGAAGGGTCTCCATCTTATTGTAATCCTTGAACCATTGTTTGTTGAACATTTACACATGAGGTAGGTAGGATGGTTTGTTGTACAAGCATATAATCCTTTAGGAATTAATTACAAGTTAATATGCATTGGACTAATGGTATTGGTGTGCTGAAATGTTTTCCTATAGTAGGAAAAAAAATTACACCATATTCTCAAGGATGTACAGACAATATTTTGGGTATGTTACATTTTTCTTAAGTCAATCATCCCCCTCATCCAACGGTAGGGACATGGTAACATACATCTTATATCTTCTTGAGTTATCACTTTGCATTGAGGGAATATTTTCATCATTGCTCTTATTTTGAGTAGATCATCCTGCATCAACTTCAACACATTATTTATAGATGATCCAGAAGTAGAGCACCGTGATGGCCATTAGCCTCATTGGAAATTATTTTGCATTCAACAAGGATAATCATTATTGGGCCTTGATTAAATGATCATGGTCATTGTTCGACTTCAGAACATATTTCACAATGACATGTTGTGCTCGTACCTTAGGACCCATTGACATTATTGGTGGGTTCCTTTGCACTTGGCAGGTGTTTACATTATTGACATCTCACTAAGTGTATTTCTCCCTTGTGTTGACTTCAACGCATTTACCACAGGGAGGAGTGTGCATGCTGGGTGGTAGTAGGAAGCAGTTTTGAATGAGACATTTGGTTTTTCTAGTTTGTTAGTGGGAAGTTTATATTGATTTAACTCCATTTCCCATTGGCCGGGATTTGGTTATTGGGATTATTATTAATCCTCCCTTTGACCACATAGTCTAATTGTCTATTTTCCTAGATTAAGTGGTCTCCATCACTCCACTAGTGCATGGGGGATACACCTAGGGGACATATGTGACCTACTGCATCTGATTGCATGAGTTTAGGTTCCCTAGGGACCAATCCCTATAATTTAGGAACCCACTCTGAGTGCCACTAGAAGTCTCCTTTAATTGACCTTGGTAGGTAGTGTGGGCGCCTTTGTTCACCTACCCTCATCAGTTAATTGATTGTAGACTAAGTTAGTTATCCATAGTTGCATTAGTGAGCTCCAATGGTGATTTTCCCACACTGAGTTAGCTCCGGAGACAGTCTCATTTGGTAGATTTGAATCCTATCTTAGGCATTAAAATTCTCCTATATGTATAACATTGTATTACATATTAATTATTGATTCATGAATATAATCATATTATTCCAATTTTGTCTCTATGTGTGTACAATTTTTCCATGAGTAATTGATCAGTTTATGCTAAATTCTTATCTCTCTTCTGCAACCTCCTCTTCTCATTTGAATTCATGCAGGTTGATGATCCTATGCTTCATTGAATTTAACATGGTATTAGAGCGGGTATTCATGCCTGCCTCAAACCTCAAAAACTTCCATTGATGCACCAGAAGCCATTAAGTTTCCACATAATTCCTAGAATATTTGCATTGCTTCCTCTGGATTATGTCTAGATAAGTCTATCGAGGTGTGATGTACTAGAGAAAGTGCACATCTCGAAGTGAAGAGTGTTTTAGCTAAATTACTCTAGTACATGTGGACATTTTTCCCACGGAAAATCGTTGCTATTGAAACACTTGTGCGTTGCTATAGCGATAGAAATGATCCCTTATTTTCGTGGGAAAACTTGCGTCACTATAGCAGCACTTTCCATACTTTGTCGCTATTGCGACCAAATTTTGGTTTCTACTGCGACGAATCATCGATTGCTATTGCGACGAAAGTTCGTCACTGATGCGACGAAGATTTAGCCACAAACTACCACAGTGCATCGCTAGAGCGACGATAATACCAAATGAGTGACGACGGAAATACCAAAAAGTAGTGACTGAAGTCCATCGCTATAACGACGTAGCACAAAAATTCAAAAAGGAAAAAAACAAGTGTTGCGACGATCCGTCGTTTGATAGCCTATAACAAAAAAAAATCATCATTAATCAATATATAAGATACGTCTAAAAATAAATACATAATAATAATAAAATAATAATAATAATGCCCATAGTCCATAGTCCATGCACCTAGTACAACATAACAACACAAATAATAATCACAACATATGTCCAGGGGCTTAACACGCTACGACGGTAATTACATTTAATAAAAATGTTTATAATTAATTAATAATATTATTAATTAAAAACACCAATACTTAATTGTGGTGAATTATTTATAATTACCCAGTACAATATTAACTAATAACTTAGGTATGCCACATAGTGACATTTTTTTGGGTTGAATACGTCAAATCGGTAAATTCAACAATGATTATGTCAAATTAGTACATAGAATGGATTTTGTCAAATTATGTCAAATTAGTAGGTTAGATTAGTACACACATTGGATTATGTCAAATCAGGTACTAATTATGTCAATTTAGACCTATTAACTAAGTCAAATTAGCACACATGAGTTTGTACTATGTCAAATTAGGTTGGATTATGTTAACAACATAGGTATGTCACGTAGTGATGCTAATTTAGGGTGGCCTATGTCAAATAAATACAATCAACAATGCTTATGTCCCATATTGCATTGTGGATTTCAACATCTTGATATAGTTATGAAACATTACAATGGTCAATGCGTTTAACTATATATGTTTACCATGGTCATCCATTATTGAACACATTAAACTATATTGACTATGTTGACGATAGTTACAGCAACCATAATGGAAATTGACTATGTTGACCATGGTTGACCCATTAATATCCCATTATATTGCGACAACCATAGGTTGAAATGGATATTTCATGTTGCAATATTATCTTTGTTTAGTTGGTGTTAGATTTCTACAATCATAAGTGACTATGTCGAATTATAACCCTCCTCAATGTTCATGTTAGTTTGCAATTATTATCGTATTTTATATCAAATCAAGACACGCATAGGTTGAATTATATCAAATAGTTTCGTTCATGATTAAGTACATAAATCACATTGTAACGTGATCTAATTAAGGGCTATGTTGAAAGTGAAATATCTAATTGGGGTTGTGTTGGATTGTGATGTTCCTAAGTGTTGATGTCTCATTGTAACATTCAATTACTATAGGATTATGTTGAATTGACCATGGTTGATCGTGTTGACTATGGATGAGCATGGTTAAATATGCTAACATTTTTGTGATTGGTTGAAAATGGTAGACTACGGTGAAGAGTTTCAATTCAAAATTATGAACCATTTTAATATGGAGATGATGTACTCCAAAAATTTCACATTCTAACATTTTGTGAGATTGCAAGCCTATATCAAATTTTGATACAAAGAAGGTTGAGAACATGGTTATGTCACATTGAAACGTTAATTTATGTTAGATTATGTCAAAATAGTACATTCAATGTACAATTATTATGTAGCAAATTCCAATGTGCAAGGATTATGTTTTATAGCAAAATATTGTATGGGTTAAGTTGGTTGTGATGGTCCACTATGTATATGTCACATTTTGACATTCATCTAGGTTGATGATGAGGATGGTTTTTCATCGCTAACAAATTTCAAGTGTGATTGACCTTGGTTGACACATTTGGGATATCAATACTATCCATATGGACACATTTAAGGAATAGTAAAATAAAAATCAAATTTCAACATTATGTCAAATAGTGGAAGTCAAAAATAATTTGTTTGAGGTTAATTAAGGGAGTAAATATAAAAAGTAGTCAAATAATTATTGATTAAAATTATAATTTTCTTCCAAACCCTATATATTGTTGTTATATATATTCCTCACACTAAACTTAAATGATTTACTAAAAATAGAAATTTCTTTATACAAAAGAGAAGAAAAGGTTTCAACACTAATATAAATTCTTCACAATAAATTCCTCACACTAATATTGTTCATGTTCGTTAAACTAGAGATTAAAAGGATTCAACACATTGACATGATAAATGGCGCAACAAAAAAATACTAGTGCATTGCAGTCAAACTAACCTAGAAAACGAATGAGAACAAAAATTCGATGTGTCAAACCAATACCGAACTCTTCAAATCGCAGAATGAAAAAGCAATAGAAAGATCGCTGCAACTCTAGCAAATGATTCTGAAAAAATGACTTCAGAACATGTATATATAGATCAATGATGGTCGTGGTTCCAGAAAAAATGGACAACGATCAAATTTCAAATAAACAAAAAAAGAAAAAGAAAAAGCAAAGGTTCGGCTTTTGTCGCTATAGCGACGATAAAAAACATTCGCTAGAATAACGATGATTTAAAACATTCAAGGATACAATGTGTGTAATGTTCGTCGCAATAGCAACAAAGCTTGCCCTTCGTCGCAATAGTGACCATATGGTCTTATCGTCGCAAGAGTGATGAAGTTTGTAATGTTCATTGAAATAGCGACAAAGTCTGTCTTTCGTCGCAATAGCGACAATATTAAAGGTTCGTCGCAAGAGCGACGAATGTCAGGAAAATTTTCAAACAATTAAAACTGTTTTTCGACGAAAACAATGGGTTTAACTGTTTCGTGGAAAAGTTTCGTGGGAATTTTGAGCGATATGTAGTAGTGTTAATTCGAATTGAGTTGTTTTGAAGTGTTTTTACAGGTACATTCAAATAAATTTTGAAGAATTGTTGATCAATATAGTTGTGAAACAGAGAATTCAATAGCTCTGATTCCCAAAATCCTTACACCTTTCAATTACCTTTATTGGAGGGAATATATGCATATTGCCTTGCACAGCAAAAGTCTATACAGGATCACCATGGGCAGAGCAGTCGAACCCCAACAGTATATTGAAAAATAGAATCATTTGTATAGGCTTGATGAAGCTTTTGGATACATGTGCATCCACATATATAGGGAGATGTTGTTCCATATTGATGGAATCAAGGCTCCAAAAAAATTATGGGATAAGCTCGAATCCTTGTTTGGAAAACAGGATGAGATGAGGGTCCATATCCTAGAGACTGAGCTGATAGCACTACAACCCAGTAACTTCGAAACTATATAACAGTTTTTCTCTAAATTAAAATCATTGGTCATGCAATGCAAGCAATCGCGATTGAGAAGAAGGATGAGAAATTGGTGCTCTCCATACTGAGCAAACTTGGCTCAATATTTTTAGTGCTTGTATCTACCTTTCACTCTGGGAGATTGACTACTCCTACTGAGAGAATTCCATCTCTTGATTGCTTCACAGAGTCTCTAATCCAAGAACATGACAAGATGATACAGATGGGAGCTCTCAGAGCCTCTCCAAATCAAGCTCTCTTAGATGGTGAGAGAAGGAATGCACAAGAAAGAAGGAAGCATAAAGATAAAGAGAAAATAAACATTGAGTTTGAACCTAAAAGATGAGTTTGATCCATCAGATGAAGCCTCAGGATCTAGAAAGGACAAACATCAAAGGACTGACAAGGGAAAGTGCTCTTACTGTAAGAAAGGAAACCATACATAAAATTATTTTATGAAGAATACCATTGATCAGATGGAAAAACTCCTTGAGTAGAACAACATTGCACTCCTTGAAGGCACAAGGAAGACTGACTCTGGAGAAACGACTGAAGATCATGATGAGAGATGCCATGCACTGAAGGATAGCTTTCAAAATTGCATGCCTTCCTCATTGATCCAAGAGCCTCCAATCATATGGTTGCATCCAGAGAATCATTCTCTTCATTACAACTTACTGATGGTTCGAGTATTCACATGGGTGATTACACTCAAATTTGAGTTGAAGGAAAGGGTTCAATCAAGTTAAAACATGGAATGTTCAAAGATGTACTATGTGTGCCCTCTTTAGCTACAAATTTGTTATCTGTATACCAGATGACACATACTGGCCCACCAAAGCGAGTAGTATTTGGTCTTGACTCAATGAAGATCTCAGATATCTCAACTGGGAAGATTATAGCGAAGGGTGTTGAAAACCATGCCTCTAAGTGATCTGAAAATTATTTAAGGATCTCTATAACCATTATTTGCATGAAAAGTTTAAAATGTCAATTACTCGCAAACAACATTTAAAATGCATATCTAAAAAAAACATCCATCAAACACATAAACACATAAAAGTGTAAGCAAACCATAAAAGGACAAGAACTGATAACTGAGTTCACCAGATCCCCTGGCTACGTCTCCGGGCCACTTCTAAATGGGAAGGCCGATAGATAAAATATTCAAATGCTTACAAAAATATGTATTCTTGAAAAAAACTTCTGAGTTTTGTCACTCAGACACAAAAACATACTGCACCACTGCGTTCCTCTTGAAAAATCGATAAAACTGAGTATAAACTCGGGAGCAGGATAAGCGTTCACCAAATCGCCCCCGACTCGCCGGAATCCGGCAGATCAATTTTGGTGTGAATCATACTTTCGAGGAATGAAATGGTGATTTTAATCATCTGGGTAGTTTTAAAATGCCCGATTTAGTATAGAAAGAGCTAATAAGATTAGTGGAATTCCCAAATAATGAAATAAACAATTTCACAGCAAACATTTGACTGATTTTAATAAAAAATCGGCCTGAAAAACGGGGCGATTTGGTGAACGCTTATCCCACGCGATAAACTCGACTCTGTTCTCTTGAGGCCTCCTCTGGCTCGCAAATCGAGAAAACCAATTTGCACAAAAAGACAAAATCTTAAACTGTTATGTACTTCGTCTCGAAAACTGTGCTCGTACTCCACCTCGGAATCTGTGCAGCGCTTAGTCTCGAGCTCTGAGTGTTTAGCTTCGACGTTCTCTGTTCTGGGCAAATGCGTGGTCGTGGCCTGTTATAGACCTCATCGCTTAACCATAAAACAACATCGCGCCGCATAGCAATCAACAACCAGGTGTGCATGGCCTAGGTCCTGGGGTCAAATCCGCAGGCCTCTCCTTCCCTTCCGCGTTTTTACATGGTGGCAGATTTATAATATACCACGTTTTATGGTTAAGATATGGTATGTTTAAAAAACTTTTACAATACATATGATATAATTCGGTGGCATTACAAGGCAAACGTTGTATTCATATGGCGCGTTTTATGGATTGGGTGCCACAAAGTTTATGGTTATGGTTTTGTTATGCTCCACGTAACCATATGCTTTATAAGATATTTTTCCATTCTTTTTTATAATATTTAAACTTTAATAAAGTTTAAACCCTATCTTAATATAATCCTAATATAATCCTAATGGGGTCACGGTGGCCTTATCATAAGGTTTTGGGTTCGATTCCCATAGCACCAAAGTAACTTTTAAACCATTTTTTAACCACTTTAATTATCTTTGAGGAAACTTCAAACTTGATTATTTTCTGCATCTGGAGGCATTTTTTCACGAAACAAGCATTGCTGGAAAGCTACTGAGGAGCTCTTTCTTTTTGTAAGCATGTATTTCCTTTTTGAAGACTTTAAATTCTATCGTCTTTAAAATGATCCACCTGGATCACTAAGGTATATGAATTCTCACACTTTTTTCCATACTCAGATCCAGTACAATCTCAACTGCCATTTGAAAGGGGAGGTAAAACTATTCTACCTACACCTTTTACATATGATAATGTTTCCCTTGGTGTTTCAGATTCAGAATCAGATGTAGAAGACCCAGTTGAATCAGTTTATGAAATTGAAGATGATGTTCACAGTGATCCAGATTCAAATCCATTCCCTACTCCCTATCCTAGGCTTAAATGGCCACAAAGGGTTATTGAGGCAGTTGGGAACATGACTGGAGAGCTATTTGACATGAGGAGAACGAGATCCCAGTTTAAAAAAGAGAACCTTGCACTATGTCAAGCAAATTCACTTCCTTTAGAGAGGTGCAACAAGATCCCAGAGAGATGCTACATGATGGTAATGACTGATCAACAATTATGCTCACCGAATAACAAATTATATCATGTCACTCTTCCTCCAGAAAGAAGAGACAAAGCGAACGGTCCTTCTCCATTCTATGATCAGATTGGTAGAAGATGGAGAGGTTCACATGCACAGTCGCAGGATACTGTTTGAATTCTCTCTCTTCTGCAGCCTTCTATTCTCATTTGAATTCATGCAGGTTGACGATCACATGCTTCATTAATTTTAACATTGGTATCACAAGTAAACTTGTAAGGAATTTTTCTTCCACACAAGTACAAGGGTCTTGTTATTGCATCCATAGAAGTTAGAGCTACCATGATGCATTAAACCATTTTTTGTTCCATATTAAAGCCATTCATACATTGAGACAAGCATATTTTGATGGCCTACTCCCTTAGTTAATAAGCCTTTTTCTCAACCTAGAAGGAGGCTTGCAATGTCATGGTATTTTTTTAGAAGAGCAACATGAGTACATATTGCCTATGAGATCTCCTTGTCTTTCCATTGTATTAGAGATAGGTTGAGTAGAGGTATATGGTTGATCTTGTATATGGCATGTGGGTTATGCATTATGGTTATCTTTTACTTATTCAGTAGACTAGACTTAGTTTGGTAATGATATCTCTAGTGATCATTATCTTCTTGAGTGTCAATTAGGAACAATGGAGAAGTGTTAGTGTTGTTTTAAATGTATGGTTTCTGATAGAATTATCCTTGGTTAGTTGAGTTCATCTCCCATTTATTTGCTGGCACCATCCTTCCACTTGTCATTTTGTCCACCCGTATCATCTGTGCAGTAGGCTACCCTGTGATTATGAACATGACTAGTGTGATTAATGGTCTCTCCCTCGTTGTGTCCTATGTGTATTGATAGGTCTCCATATTTTACTTTTGTCTCGGCTCTAGAGTGTATATGTGTCTCCATTAGTCCTCCAATCAAGTTGTCCTACCACCATTACATGCATATGTATTATTCTTGTTATATCTAAATAAATGCAAGCCAAAGAGGCTAAAGAAATGACAAATCAATCCAAAAGGCTAGAATGAAATGAAATAAAGGGCCAAATAAAAGAAGCTGAGGAAAATATGCAAAATCAAAATAATTGTTGGCCACACAAGAAAGAAATATAATGATTATTCTTCATGGATCCCAAAAGGGTGTCGATGTTAAATGGAGTAAGGGACTGCTAATTCTAAGAGTCCCTTAAAACCTTATCAAAATACAGTCAATTGTGTACTCAACACAATGGTTCTAAAAAAGATCGTCATGGAGTGTGAATCAATCTTGGAAGTGAGTTGTAGGTGCTTGCTAGAATCTAATGGGGATATCCTACATGCTCTACCCATATGTGATAATTTCCCTTCGTTGGTGTTTTCGTATCTTGCATATGTCACTTTGGTTCCCCTTCTTTCCATCTCCTTTGACAGACCACAAAGTTTGTTCACCAATCACATATCTTGTCCAAGCCTTCGTGTTTTCCACCTCACCCGAGAATAATGAGAGATGACCTTTACTCTTAAAAAGGGTGAATGTGAAAGCAATTGCGTAATCAACACCTAGTTGGCACTACACTATTGTTCCTACATTGACATGTTTGTATGCTTACTGTGCATTTTGTTATCACCTGAGTATATTATTGCTTATGGATTTAATACTACTGCTAATATATTTAAAAGAATGATTTTTAAACCCATACATGCAAATATTTTAATGTATAGTGCTCAACTACATCCTTTGACCAGTTTTGACTTGGTCAACCAAGTTTAATCGGTGAAAATATTGGTCCTGGGGTGGATTTGGATTCGAAGATTCGAAATTATATTTTGGTACTTATGGACCCCCATTACATGATTCCATGCTTCAGTTTATGGTTGTTGGGCATGTTTCATGAAATTTTTAATTGTTATTGTTTAGTATTGACCATATTTTTATGGTTAAACATGGATTTTTTTTATCAGACCATATATGGGGCGTTCTGGGCCACACAAGTACATGTTTTTATTGGATTTGGGCCCTTTGAATTCATCCATGCACTTAGATCAGAATTCTGGGCATGGGAAATCATCATTTTTTGCTATTTTTGCAATTTAGAAATTTATCAGCAGAATTAATTATTAAAAATCAACATACCATGACTTAGCAAAGTCACCCAAAGAGAAAAGTAACTAGAAAATTAGCATGGGATTAATTATTTTTGTACCTTGGGAATATTTGTGGAATTCATTGAATATAATTGATCTATGTTATGTGGCCCCCACTCACCATTTGGTATCCTAGGGAAATTGATTTCCTCATGGGGGGTGCATTAGTGGGGAAACCACTTATATTTCACCAATTATATCACCTTAGCATTGCAAACGGGGGCACATAGGGAGATTTAGACTCATAGGAAATCCCCCTCATCTCATTGTTGTGTTATGTTGTGGCCCATCATTTTTCAAAGGGAGCACTTTGGGCAAAATAGCTCCTCTCTCTCAACTATGAAAATGTAATGTAACTCAAAGACATATCTCATCCATTGGATTTGATATTTATGCTTTAATCTCAGCCATTGATTCTCAAGTGGCTAAGGATTTTTCCTTTCACTTATTTATAAGGAGAAGAGAAACTCCGTGTATATACTTTTGGCTCTTGAATGAAGAAATAGAGAGAAATTTGCAGTTGAATTCTTGTGTCTCTTATACGAAATTTTGGGAGAGTGATTGCTTGATATTTTCCTTTGAAATAGATAAATGTTGTGGCCACTCTTATCATATATTGGTGAAATGTATTTGCAGATATATAGCAACAAGTTGGTGAAGGGCGTTTTAGTGGGGAAACCCCTCATATGCCTCTCTAAAACTTGTTGAACCACCAAACTTTTTTGTTTGTATCTTGCACCAAATTATTTTCCACTGTGTGTCTTTTTTGCAAATTCTTCTTTCTCTTGGATATATTACTGAATTTGTGATGTTGGCTTGACAGGAGGAGGGCGCACTTAGTCTCTTGGGTGTTCTGGTTTAAAACTATAGTTTCTACAACTTCTTATTTAATCTCTGTGGGAACATTTTTCATTCATCATTCATTTCTACAAGAACCAGGCAAGTAATCATATTTCCTCTCTTAGTTTCTTTTTATTCCATTTGTCACCACAAATTTTGCTTACAAGTTAAAACCTCGTTTGAACGGTCGGCAAGTTATTTACTAGGTGTCTTAAAATCATAGCATTTAGGTGGTTTTAGTCATATCTTGTAACCCTTAGAGGCAGAGTATCATTTTATTTTGACTCCATTTACCCTCTAAGATTGGCACTAACATTCCAACTAATGTGCCTCCCTTTTGCTAGTGACCTAGGGCTCCATGTAAGTGACTTGTATTACTTGTGATTTTCAACCTTTGTTTATATTTCAGCTAAGCAAATATTTATGTTGTGTTAGAGAGATCTTTACTCGTTGATTTGGGGCCTATCTTTGGCATTTATATGTTGTTGAGTCAATTCCCCCAAGGTAGTTGAAACGAACAAAATTCATTATCTAAACAAATAACCACTGTAGATAAGACAACAACAAGACACCCATATAAGAAAATATATATTGAATATAAAATGATGAGAGATATGATACTTAAATATAAGTCCATCGTGTCTTTTAGATATAGAGACACATCATTTGAGTACACACACACACACACACACACACACACACACACACACACATATAGCACAAGTTTCTTGAACGCGAGATCGTAGGTATGAGTATCGGATATGTCTAGAATTTCTCCCCAAAATTGTAGGAAACTACAGGTTGGGAATGACAATAATATATATTAAAAAAATATACAAATAAAATAATTAAAAACATATGAGAAGAGAAGAAACATAGAGAAGTAAAAAAACATTAACACAAACTAGATGACTTAGCTTATCCCTTACATTACGACTATAACTAAAGCCTCTTAGCAAATGGAAATTGCAATAAAATCAAGATTACCATCCACGTCATTGATTATATAAGGTAGACTCTTTCAAAAATGGAAACTTTTAGAAAGAGTCGCTATATTTGTGGCTACATATATAGAGTAAATTTTTAGTTTTGTGTCAACTATGATTAAAGTGTATTAGAATATTATGTTTACAAGACATTCTATGCTAGGGTATTTGCAAAGGCGTATAAATAATCAAATTTAAATTATTATAAAATAAAAACAAAGATCATTTTTATTTAAATGTAATATATGAATTTAGTTTTAAAGTAAGATTTAAAACTATTTCTAATTACTTACAAGTTTATTTTTTTATTCATAAAGTAAACAATAAAATATATAAATTTAATTTCTTTTATTTAATATATAAATAGTCAAACATAGATTTGCATTTATTATTGATGAGTGGTAACTGCAATTCAACGTAGGGATGAGTGATTAATATAGCATGGGAGGTAGGCAGAGATCAGTGTACCAACTTCACGAGGTAGCGTAAAATAGATTTTTAATGCAAGTTTGTTTTCTAGAGAAATATTTCTAAGTCAACCATGTATATCTATGGTTGCGAGGAAATATGAATGTCGTTAGCAACTCATGTGGTAATCATTAATGTGTGGAAGCTCCTAGTGAAGAAAAAACACAAGAAAAAGTTCCCAAGTTCCCGATTTTATAGGGTAAAAGTTCCCAGTAAGTTCCCAACCATCCAAAATGGTTCCCGATGTATTTGGAAAGTTTCCTACAAGTTCCCAAGTTCCCTGAAACATCATAAATTTGGGAACAAGTTTCCTAAAATCCAGGAGCAGTTCATGTGCTATATATATATATTGTCTTCCTCTTAGAGATGCTTTGTCCTCAAAGCATGCTGATGAATATGTTTATCCCTTATTATTACTCAGATGCTTTGTCCTCAAAGCATGCTGATGAATATGTTTATCCCTTATTATTACTCATGACGCTTTCTCATGATATTCTTTGTTGGTAGTTGTGATGCTTGACGAAATGAGATGAGACATTGTTTTAAACATTGAGTGAAAATGTTGCGTAATTTGTGAAGTGGCCCATCAAATATCTACCTTCAATGGATTTGTTTGTTGATCGATTGTTTGGATAGAAGTTCTCATTTTCTGCTCCCATACAAGTTATCGATTTATCTGTAAGATGAATATTGTTTATTTTCTTCTTGACTTTCTCATCATTCATAACGACTCTTTAGATGATGATAAGGTATTTGAGTTGCTTGAGGAATGTTTGTAGAAATTTCAACTTTTTGTGCTTTTAGAGATTTATGGGTTGATAATAATTCAAATGAGTGTGTATTTGTTTCTCTTTTTGGTGTTTGTATTTGAGCATCTGATGGATTTTCTATTGGGTCAGTTATCGTTTCTTTTTTGACAATTGATTTTTTGCAATCTAACCCTTATTGTAAAGATTTCTTATCATGCTTCAGTTTTCTAATTTGTATAAGTCTTGATTGTGCCTCCTTAACTGTAAGAGTTATTTCTTATAATATGACTTGTTGACTTCATTTTGAGTGTCTTGATTCTCTTGCTTTCTTTCTCGTAACCTTTTTATCTTCTCTAGTAATTCCTAATTAACTTTCTTCAAGGAGGAATTTTGTTCGTCTTTTCCTGATAATTTTTGTTGGAGATTCTAAATCTTCTCTTCTAAATTTTGGTTGCAATGTGTTTTGTCCTCCATCTTCTTGATTTGAAGCATCATTTTCTGATTGTGATCTTTTAGATGAGAGATCTCTTAATCTCATTCCTATATGTCCTTATGAAATTTTTTTTTTCGCAGTTTCAAATTCCTTAAATTGTGTGGTGGACTCCCGAATATGATCTTTCAATTTGGAATTTTATGTCTTTATTAAACCATTAAAATATTATCTTTATCATTTTGAAATTGTAAATTTTTATTGTTTCCCTTGTAGTATCCTAGTTCACCTTCCAATCTTTGTATTTGTGATTGCAATTGTGAAGTACCTTAATCGTATTTCATAATAAAATATTTACCACATATTGGACATAAGCAATTGCAATTCTTAAAAATTGCCACATACTTATATTCCATCTCGCAATAAAGACACTTAGTCCAAAATTTGGATTTATATATTGAATCCATAATTCACCACTCAATTATTCAATAATCACTTCATTGACTTTCTTCAATTTATTTTTCCTTTTCCACAATAATAGTGTTTTTCGAAGGAAATTAAAAATATTATAACAATACAACTAATAATAATAATGCTATTATTATAATATTTTCTTGTTTGTAATGGTAAAATATGTGATTGGGATGGAATATAGGATTTGAATATTATAATAATATTTATTATTAACAATAATAATATTATTATAATGTTATGGTATTTTTTTGGTAGTGGAAGGAATTTAGGTTTTTTTTTAATGGTTGAAGGGGTGTGTAATGGAGGCATTGGTTTGTGGTGTGTGACCTATGAGGAGTGTCGATGATAAGAAAGACCGACACGCAAGACCCTAGTGATGGGGGAAGCGACATGCATATCTATAGAGGGTAGAGGGTGGGGTGATGGGTGTTGCGCGTAGGAAATGGGAGAGGTGATGCATGTGGGAGAGAGGAGTACTGGAATGGTGAGTAGGGAACGCAGAGGGTGCAATGATATTGTGAGGGATGTATGCAGAGGGGTAACATCATTAAGGGATGAATATGGTCTAAAACACATGGGAGAAACGATGAGGAACACAGGGAAGGATGTGTCTGAGGTGAGATGGAGGCACTGAGTTCGAGTAGCATGCGTGA
>LPNX011051055.1:337502-388497 GCA_001517045.1 Pseudotsuga menziesii | reverse complement strand
ATATATATATATATATATATATAACAAACAGTAATATCCAAACTATTTAACTTTAATGCTTTTCCTTAACCTAGATCTGTCACTAACTGTATAAGTTACTTAGAATTGTAAATATGATTTTATTTGTTTCTATGTTTATCATATTTAAGTTGATTTAATAGTCATTACTCAATAGATTGATCTTGTGGACTAGGTATCTTTCACTAAGACATCTGTGTTTTACCTTTTGTCCATTATATTTGTTGATGTATTAGTCTTGTTTTGTCGGTCTTTCCCTAGTGGAATATCAAGGGTCTCCCACTTAGCTTTAGTTACGAGTTTCGATTAAAGTTACAAGTACCCATCAGTGTGACAACCACTCCCATAGTTGTGGATAGGGTGCTTGAAGTTTCACCGGCTTAGCTTCCCATACCTCTATCGTCTTGGATAGGATGCCTCTTAGGGGCAACTATAGTGTGTGTGATAACATTTTGGTGTTGTTTCCGTGGAGGTAGAGGCTTATGTTGTTCTCTATGCGATTGAGCCTTTGTTTTTTTGTATTTCTCATCATATCACATTTACTCGTAATTTCACTTGGTTGATTTTTTTATTTCTTAAATTATTACAACCATCATTTTGTTTCACTCTCACCTCCTATGAAATTTGACCCTTTGGTGAAAAGGTCCCAAGTTCACCTAGTAACTCCACAATGTGACTCCACTAAGGAGCGATCTTGCCCTTTCCATTCTCAACCTATGCCATCCTTGGAAGAAACTGACTTGGGAAGTGGTATGACCATGGAAATCCTAACTAAATTATTTGAATTAGTTACCACTATTACTTTGTTGTTAAAACAACAAGAAGATGATAATAGGGAGCGAGATGAACATATTCGATTTATATATGAAATTGCTTATAGTAATTCCACCTCCCCACCCCAAGGTTCAACCAATGCTCAGGCTGGGAAGGAGGGTCGTTACCAGAATAATCCTAGCATTAGTCACATCCCACCCAGAAGGGTGTGATGAAACTTCATATTGATCGAAGTCCTTTCCCTGAGAGGCTTGTAGCACTGTCACTCAGAGAAATAACCATCCAACACCGAATAGAAATACCCTTCGTCTCTCTGATTTTTGTTCCTAAAAACATGCCCGAGGTCAGTGAGAGTCCCCAAATGACTGTTGTATCTCATCCCAAGGAAGTGGGTAGGTCCAATCCTAAACCTGTGGTGAATACCATTGCTATGACAAAAACCTTTGGAGTAGAGGTCCTAGCTCTACTACCTAGCTCCATAATACTACCAATGAGATACCTCAATAGTAGGAACCCATGAAGGTAATTATTTAGAGCAAATTGCTAAACGTTGCGATCCCAATTTCATTGAAAGAAATGGTAAAAATTCCTTCAATTAAAGCGCAAGCGCTAGAATTTTTTGGATTAAAGTAAGAGATGGGCAATGATATTTATCCATGTAACTTGAATATTGATGTGTCTAGTTTTCTTTCCAAAATCAACATACCACTCCCCCTCATTGAGATTTTAAGAGACCCATTAATGGATGATAATGGTACTAAATTGGGGGGGGTGGGTGTTACGGAGAGAAATTCCTATGGCTTGGGGTACCAAAACAGACAGCTTGACTCTAGAAATCAATCATTTCCAATATGCAATAGAAATCAAATATCTAACACTAAAGGATCAAACCTCGTACCTTATTCCGGACGGTTGAAATAGATCCTCGTTGAGCTTTCCAACTTCAGCTTGAATTGATAAATCACTTCCTCAACAACAAGTAAACAAGACAAGCATACTATATATATTGGTGTTAGATCTATTCTAGCATATATAATCAACAATGCATAAGCATTTGAAATCATCCATGGATAAAATATTCATTCAAACATACATTATTAGACAGGAAAATATATTTCTATTAATATACAATCAAAGATTACAATGGATACAACCTCTATCGGCACGTCTGCAAATCGGAGAAACTGAATCCTCCACTTGGGCCTCCACCACCTCAATCCTCCATCTCTCAATAGCAAGCTCACAAGAAGGCAAGCTTGGGAAGAACACAAAAGTGCTCCAAGGGACAAAGGGATGCAGACTCAAGCACAAGTTCTGGCAACAATGGACTATAGTTTCTTTGCTCTCAATTCTCATATGCCTTAAATGTGTCCAAAGAGTTCCTTATATAGCTTTTCCAAGGGGTAATGAAAGGTCGAATTCGAGCGATCTCAAGGCATATGGAGGGCCAGGAGTCAAGTGATTCGGATCCATGTCAAGGAAAACTCCAAAAGGATTTGGATTTTGTACACATCCCGATGTACGCAGTTTTAGGGGTCTAATCCGCGTATATACGCGATTAGGGGTTTAAAAGTCGCGTGTATCATTTTTCACATGTTTTCAGGGATGGTCTAGGAAACATCAAAGGACAAAAAATGGTCCAAGGGGTCTAAGGAGTTTGCAGAGGGACAGGGGAAGGACATACAAGTGTGATTCACCTAGAGTGGTAAAATCAGCTATAACAGATGCCCCCTAATGTGTGAGGTCAGAGGGGTCATACAATGGCCGAAATACATTATAAGTCCATCCCAGAAGTGGAGTGATGAAGGATCCCAAATGGAAGACCAGCCACCCAATCAGCATAGTACAATGATACAACTCTGCACATAACTACAAATACATATAGCAATCCCGGATACATAAGAGTACAATGGCCATGAATAGGCATGATACAAAATATGACATAAGTGGTCATCGCCACGTACAATATACATCGATCAGAATCTCCATGATGAAGATATACAAAGGATCAAGATCTCCATAATACCTGAATATATACAATGGATCAAGATCTCCATAATAGCTAGAAATGTCTGACATATACTGGAATCAAGTCACGAGGGTTGAAATCTCATGAACACTGGCACGATCAAGGAGGTAGCATATAAGAGATGCCACTGTTAGTTTTTCAACATTCAAGCTAGCATTATGATCTTAGGATCTTTTAACTGAGAAAATAACAAGCACAACAATAAAACATAAGCACAACACAAGAGACAATAGACAAATAATTTTCCTCGGGGAAACCATAAAGGAGAAAACCCTGCAACTTCCTCAGAGATAGAATCAGCACCAAAGGTAAAACCGGAAAACAGTAAGATGATCTCCTGACAGCAACAGTCTCTCTCTCTCACACTGAGAGAGCTTCTCCTCTCTCACTCATGCGCCCCAATGAGTGAGTGTGAATGTTGCAAGTGAGATAAATAGAGAGGCTCACTCTCTATTTATATTCTTTCGTTCATTTAAAGTGCACTCCAACATGTCGGCCTCACTTAACAATTACTTACTAGAGACGACATCTCTAGGAGTGTCTAATAACCCTAGTGCCCCACTACCTGTGGGGACTTTGCCTCCTTCGACCAATAGGAGGGTAACACAATGGTGGGGACTATTGCCCTGACTTACAATGACTCACCAAGGGTCGACTTCACTAGGATAGTCTAATAACCCAAGGGCCCCATAACTGTGGGGACTTTAACCCTTGACCAACAGGAGGGTTACCCACAATGACTTGAAATGACTTTCTCATTTTAGAAACTTTCCGGAATAAACATCAGGGTATGACATGACTCAAATACATTACAATACATCCCGGAATGAACATCGGGTTACAATAGATAAGAAATACAAGTGAATACATTCCAAAGTTACAATTACATCAACACTCCCTCTTAACTAGGAAGGTATTCTCTCGACACAAATTATCAGCACAAGTCTTCTTCTCTGTATCATCTGGGTCATCGTCATCTTTAGGTCATCTTCATCTTCAAGTCATCTTCATCTATAAGTCATCTTCATCTGTAATTCATCTTCATTTGGATCTGGATCATCACTTGATCTGGATCATCATCAATGAATCTAGATCATCACTGGATCTATATCATCATCACTGGATCTGGATCATCACTGGATCTGGATCATCATCACTGGATCTGGATCATCACTCAATCTGGATCATCATCATTGGATCTGGATCATCACTGGATCTGGATCATCACTGCTGGATCATCTTCACTGGATCTGGATCATCACTTGACATCATCACTGGATCTGGATCATCACTGGATCTAGATCATCACTGGACATCATCACTGGATCTGGATCATCTTCATTGGATCTGGATCATCACGGGTGCTATCTCATGATTATTCTCATCACAGGAAGTTCTACAGAGCCAGCCCTTTTTCATGTTGGTTGTAGGCCTAGCCTCCATGTAGGTCTTCTTCAGCACTTATATCTAACCTACTCGTCAGAAAGGCCCGTCCAACACTTACATCTGACCTACTCGTCAGAAAGGCACGCCCAACACTCACATCTGATCATATAGGAACCAATTCTATAATCACATAAGAAAGGCCCAGCACTCACATTCACCAGCATGATAGGACACAACTACTATCATCTGTGAAAAGGATTTAGCACTTACATCTGACCTACTCGTCAGAAAGGCACAGTACTCACATCCATCCAGACTGGAACACATCCCGCTCACAATGATGGAAGAGTTCTGCACTTTCATCCAGGCCGGAACCACATCTTGCTCACAATGATGGAAGAACTCTATTCTTCCACCTAGGGCGGAACCACATCCTGCTCACAATGATGGAAGATTTCCTCACTTTCATCCAGGCCGGAACCACATCCTACTCACAATGATGGAAGAACTCTGTTCTTCCACCTAGGCCGGAACCACATCCTGCTCACAATGATGAAAGACTCTCATCCAGGGGGGAACACATCCTACTCACAATGATGGAAGATTTCCTCACTTTCATCCAGACTGGAACCACATTCCGCTCATAATGATGGAAGAACTCTGTTCTTCCACCCAGGCTGGAACCACATCCTGCTCACAATGATGAAAGACTCTCATCCAGGCGGGAACACATCCTGCTCATAATGATGAAATATTTTTGCACTTACATTCATCCAAGCGGGAACACATCCTGCTCACAATGATGAAAGGGCTTGCACTCACATCTGATCTTATAGGAACCAATCCTACAGTCATATCAGAATGGCCCCCAATCCTCCTCGAATGAGCTACCTGGTAACTGACCAGGTGCCTCCATTCTCCTAGAGAATGGCAGTTGCCCTTACATTTGACCTGCTCATCGGAATGACCAACACTCACATCTGACATGGAAGGAACTTAATCCTTTAGCCATGACAGAATGGTTCAGCCCTTACATCTGATCAAGTGGGAACACATCCCTCTATCACATCAGAATGGCTACTCAGTCCTAGACTGTGTGTTCCTGGTACCTCACCAGGCAGCTCCATTCAAAGAATGGCAATTGCCCTTACATCTGTCCTACTCGACAGAATGGCCAACACTCATATCTGACATGGAAGGAAGCAATCCTCTCACCATGACAGAATGGCTCAACCCTTATATCTGACCTACTTGTCAGAATGGCTACTTATCTCAGCACTTATATCTGACATGGAAGGAACCAATCCTCTCACCATGTCAGAATGGCTATGGGACTCATCACTTTCCCTTGGAGGAAATCTCGATCTAGAGAACACCAAGCTTCTCCCTGAAGTACTCAAACTTCACCCTAGCCAATGGCTTTGTCAATACATCAGCTATCTGTTCCTTCATCGCAACATACTGGAGCTTCACTGCTCCCCTCTGCACCATATCCTTGATATAGTGGTACTTGATCTCGATATGCTTCGACTTGTCATGGAATACTGGATTCTCTGACAACTTTACGCAACTCTGGTTGTCACAATGTATACAAGTATCATCCAACTGGAGATCAAATAAATCAGACAGTAGCTTCCGTAGCCATACTGCCTCACAACTAGCTGAACAAGCTGTGACATACTCTGCTTCAGCTGTACTCAGTGCCACACACGATTGCTTCCTGCTAAACCAAGAGATCACACCTGACCCCATACTGAAGCAACACCCTGAAGTGCTCTTCCTATCAATGGCACTGCCTGTCGAATCTGAATCAACATAACCCTCCAGGTTAATCTTTTGATTTGCATCGTACTTGAGCCCATAGTCAACTGTACCCTTCAGGTACCTCAGAATATGCTTTGCAACAGTCAAGTGAACATGTCTCAGATCTATCAGAAACTGGCTCAAGGTGTTCACAGCAAAGAAAATATATGGTCTTGTGTTCGTCAGGTACATCAATGACCCAATCATCTGACGATACATCGTAGCATCAACCGACTCTGATGAAGCATCACTCAATAGCTTCATGTTCGATGCCATAGGTGTGGTCATGCAGTCCGTCATCCTGAACCTATTCAGGATCTCTACTGCATACTTCCCTTGTCCACACCTCCATGCCTAGAACAATAGTGCATCGACACATAACAAAAGGATCACTAGTCTTCCGTCTTCAACCTTGAAGCAAAGGTTGTAATCCACTTTACTCTCAGTAAAGCCTAGAGTCATCAGTAATCTATCCATCCTGTCGTACCATGTCGAACCTCAGGATCTTCTGCAGTCACTCCCTCTGTCTTCCGTACTCTATGCACTGAAACATTATGTATTGGAGTGACAAGTAGAATCCATCTAGAATCATTGGATACCAAGATCCTCTATTTTGAACTTTTTCAAAAGTTCTTCTCACATCCATCTGTGAGCTTGTCATCCTTTATCAACCTTGTAGCAAAGGTTAAGATATTCATCAAGCTCATCATGTATGTGTTATCCCATGGGTGTCTTCTAAACTCGTACAAGGCCTTCTTTCATTTGCACACATGATTATGCATGTCATGTGACTTCACTCCTAGTGGCTGCAAACGTCTCTTCGTAGTCTATGTCTTCTTTTCGTGAGAAGCCTCGTGCTACGAATCTTGCTTTGTATCCCATGATGTTTCCATCTACTGCATGATGGAGCTATGAACTTCCCTTCACGTATTGATACTGCATCCAAGACATCATTCTTCTTGATCTGGTCTTCCATTTCTTCTTGCTTACTTCTTCATGGCTGGAAGGTTCTGTATCAACGATGTCGCTGTATTCGTCATATTATTCTTTGTCTTTGAACTATCGTCACTTGTTCTTCAGAACAAGTCTTCATTCTTCTTTGCTTGTAGGTGATTACGTATGCGATCTTTCCTACAAGTCAAATGCATTTGTATGGTTAGAAACATTTCATAAGGTATATTCATAATGAAAAATTCTTACGCATAACTATATGATCATGCAACTATTTTAGCCAATACAACATCCATCCATATCTCATGGAAACTTTCTAGATGCCTTCCATCTCTACCAGGACAACATTGAGATTGTGCACTAATCTAATATGTCAGCAAAGAGGTTTCATTCTAGATAAGTAGCAATGGAGAGTTGTATAGCACCATGCCACTACTTACCCATCACATGCATATTAGTAGTATACTGTCGTTAATGCAAACATCCTATCATGCATAATACATCAACTGAATATAAACAAATGCATAACAAAACAATATCATGAAATGATAATTGAATACTTATCTTTATTTGTTTCGTGGGTAGACTCCTTCTTGAGTCTTCAGCTTCATCGTCTTCTTCATTCATAATAGCATCATTTCTTATCCAAATGCTAAGGTGGATAAGAGGTTCTTCAAGAGTTGAGTTCTTCATATTCCTCATCGCTTGAGGTATCTTCTTTGGAAGGTGAGAGCTTGACCTTCAGTTGCTTCCATCTTCTTATGAGTCGAGCTTCCTCTTCTTCTCGGAGTCTGCTGAAAGTAATCACTTCCTTCTAGGACACATTCCTTGAATGAATGAATCCCGTGATATTGGGAGGCCATTCAAGGTGGCCATCACCACTTCTGCATTCTTCAGAGTCTTCTTTTACCGCTTCAAGTTGTTCTTTGATTTGAGATACCCTTATGACTGCATGGTCTCTGCATTCTGGATCTTCACCTTCTTCAACTGATTTCTTAAGGTCATCTTCTGATGTATGTTCTTCCCTTCAAATAGCTTGGTCAAGGAATCAAACATCTTGGGTTTCTTTAGGGAAGACACTTGTAGTACAAGTTGATTCATGACTGAATCAACAATGATCTTCTTGGCCTTGACCAAGTTCTTCTTATGTAAGGCTTTGAGCCTCGTCTCCCTCTGGAAATGGAACCTCTCTACTCATGTAGGTGTCCAATTCATTTTCTTCAGAGAGATCAAATAATTCCATTCTTGGAAGTTGTCAACTTCACCAAGCTTATCATCAAGCTGATGTGATAGATCACTTTGAAATGATAACCTCAAATGGAAATAGCAAAAGATTAGATCTTACCGATTTGAGGTGTTTGTCCTGGTTCCGGAGCTGGCTGATCTAGGGTTTGTCACAGAAACCCTAATTTTTAAAACTTGGAATCTTTTATATCTGATTGGATAGACAGATAGATCCCTTCAAATGGAGCTGTCCAATGTACTCCTTTTCTGAAAATAGTGGAGGGAAGCTCCCGGAACAGGAAGCCCTAGTTTTCCAATTTCTTCTGTAGAAATGTCTGTCACTGTTTCTGTGATATCTCCGAAATTACTACTCTTTTGTGTCTAAAATTTCGCACTGAGGTAACCTCGCATGTACCTGATCTAACACCATAGGTGTCATCAGAATTTGCTTCACAAATTGGGATTTATAATCCTTTTCCCAAGGTGACCTGTTACAGGACTGTTCAGAATAGCACAATTGTACGGACTTCCACATGTCACTGGTTCATCTTCTAAGTCTGATAGTCGGACCACCGAAATTAAATTCCGTTCCCTTTCTGGAACATCTTCAAGAATTCCATTTGGAACTCTGTAGCCAAAGATATTGCAATTCTCCCTAGGTGTCCTGTTTAGGGATGAATTCTGGAAGAGGCTGGAACCCTAACTTGGAGGGATCATATCTCCCAGAATATAGCGAATCTAAGGCTGAATTTTGGATACAGTGTTCATCAGTATTTTATCTTCGGCCCCTGACATTTTTAGCTCTTGAGCCTTCTCCAATCTCAGGATATAGTGAATGTACCAAAACTTATAAGTTTTAGTATTTAGGGTTTTTCTAGCTTGGGGTCAAACTAGGGTTTGACTTTCCCGGAGTTTCACCCAACCAAATTTGTTGATCTAGGTCTCTAAAATTTGGTTTTGATGAAGAGAACAATCCCTATTCTAGGCTTACTCAAAAATTCCTCTTTTGTAGAAAGCCCTAATTTCTGCATCGAAAATTGAAAATGCTCAGAATCGAATTCCGCTTCGACAGAAAGATGCGCCCTTCAATAGAGAGTCAGCCTAGCATTTTCTGATGGATTGTGGAGAGAGACCCAAAAAGTAAAAAGCCCTAGATTCTGTAGCTGCACAATGTCTTCTTCTCAGGTTAGCTCTGATACCATGTTAGTTTTTCAACATTCAAGCTAGCATTATGATCTTAGGATCTTTTAATTGAGAGAATAACAAGCACATCAATAAAACATAAGCACAACACAAGAGACAAGAGACACAAAGAATTTTCCTCGGGGAAACCATAAAGGAGAAAACCCTGCAACTTTCTCAGAGACAGAATTAGCACCAAAGGTAAAACCGGAAAACAATAAGATGATCTCCTAATAGCAACAGTCTCTCTCTCTCACACTGAGAGAGCTTCTCCTCTCTCACTCATGCGCCCCAATGAGTGAGTGTGAGTGTTGCAAGTGAGATAAATAGAGAGGCTCACTCTCTATTTATATTCTTTCATTCACTTGAAGTGCACTCCAAGATGTCGGCCTCACTTAACAATTACTTACTAGAGCCGACATCTTTAGGAGTGTCTAATAACCTTAGTGCCCCACCACTTGTGGGGACTTTTCCTCCTCCGACCAATAGAAGGGTAACACAATGGTGGCGACTATTGCCCCGACTTACAATGACTCACCTAGGGTCGACTTCACTAGGATAGTCTAATAACCCAAGGGCCCCATAACTGTGGGGACTTTAACCCTTGACCAATAGGAGGGTTACCCACAATGACTTGACATGACTTTCTCATTATAGAAACTTCCCAGAATAAACATCGGGGTATGACATGACTCAAATACATTACAATACATCCCGGAATGAACATCGGGTTACAATAGATAAGAAATACAAGTGAATACATTCCGAAGTTACAATTACATCAACAACCACCAATCTGGAAGGTCTTCTACACAAACCGCTACGAGTACATGTCCTACTATGTGAATAGAGGTGTCGAGGTCGAACATAGTAGTCCATCGTCTGATTACAGGTCATTTATGTATACCGTTAACAAATACGAGATCACCCACCGATAATGAAAATGGGAATCAAGGTACTAGAGTGCAAACTAACAAGTGTGAATAAATGTGTTGAGGTCAAACACTTGAGAGGATCCATCAATCAGGGGACATTGATGTATTTCCAAAAACTGTCGATGGCGAGAGAACCTGCCACTGATGACTGCAAGTCTCAAGGCACTCAAAGATGACTCTAGATTCCAATCCCAGAATAAATGATCTGGAGTCGATGGGATGAAATCCGCTGGAAGGAGGGCATTAAGGCATCCCCCATCATCCAACATGAGGTACTCAGCAAAGCTGTATAATGTGGAAGGACTCGATCATAATGTGCACGAACCAGTAACTGTACCGGGAATGGCCAACATGCAAAGTCAATATAACTGAGGAATGGCCGACTCAGGTTTCAACTTCCTTCGAACAAGAGCATAACGACGAATGGTGACTGAATAAAGGCAGCATAGACTCGATATACAAAACTGGGACATCTTTGCGACACAGGAGGCATCGACAAAGGCTCCATGGGGACTGGAAGCTTAACCAGTCAGTGGAGATAAAATCAGAGAAACGAGTACAGCTCCTAAAGTCAAACTATAAACCCAACCAATATATGTGATATACAGTGCTCTGTTCGAAGGCGACACGACTCGACAGCTGCCAAAAGATAACATCTTTCCTTGTCCGGCTTTTTGGTTTTTTGATTTTTTTGGAATTTTTCAAATATTTAAAAAGCTTGAAAAATAATAAAAATGTTTATAGTTATAGACTAGGAGGAGACGAGTGTCATATAAGCAAACAAACTAGTTCCAAGCAGTGGAACATACCTATGCTCAATGCAAGGATACATGTGTAGGATAGCGACACTTGGGGGAAAATGCTCTCCCGGTAAAAATAGGGAGTCAAGTTGTAAAGAATAAATAAAATGGTTCTGCATGGCTAGACATGAGACAAGCTTGGGCTATATGGCTGAAACTCAATGTCAGGGAAGCCGGTGTAAGGCTTAATAAGGTAGGCAAAGCTCATGATAATGCAATTACAACTTGACACAAGGGAGTCCTGAGGGAAATAAGCCAGCAAAAGATCAAGAGGAGTATGAGGCTCTTGCGAAATGTCATGGCAATACTATACAATGGACTCCCACACCCTAAGGGACAAAATGTCAGCATGGGCACCAAATGAAAATAAGGCACTAGCTAGGGTACCCATGTAAGGTCAAGCTCTACCACTCATATCATGCCACTTCTAAAACAACAAGAAGGTTCCGTGACATAATAGAGTGGGTTCGTACCTAAGGCTATAATAAAACGGTCATAAGGTCATGCAAAATGCAAATGGTGATGAAACCTAACCTATATATCAGTTATACGTGATACCTGAAATCGGCACGAATGGGTCAATCCAACGGCTGAAACGACACTAAAAAAGGTCTCATACATCATAAATTAGTCCAAAAACGGTCCAAAAGGATTAGAAACGGTCCAAACTATAGGAAAGGGGGTAAAAAATTTCAAAAATTTGAAAAATTTCTATAAATAGTAAAAACTTCAAAACATTATAAAACATTTGAAATTTTTACCCATTTGAGCTTAGAAGTTCAACAGTGAATTCCATGAGATCCAGCTAGCAGAATCCACTACCGTTTTTTTTAGGTACTTACCCATGCTCTACTCTTTCATTTTGATGCAAATTTTGTCAAATTCCATGGTGTATTTAGCATTGTAGGCCATTCTAAGATAGGCGGTGCGGCCCACGCGGAAATCAAGGGTTTTTCCGCGTATAGGGATGGATATATGCCGAAATTGCCCCCAAAGCCACGTACATACACGGCTGTTTGGCAAACAGTTGCATATGCGGCCGCGCTCAAGGTTTTTTAAGTATTCTAATGGACAAACTTCAATTTTTTTGTGCAGGATGGTCCTAGAATGGAGAGAACGTGAACATGGTGATGTAGAAGAGGCAGTAAGAGCAGATCTAATGGCTCAAAAAGTGCTACGTGCATGTGGGCTTTACAAATTTTGGTGTCTTTGTGGCTTAAGGGCCAAACCAGCACTATTGCATATGTTAGTGGACTAAAGGGATCTAAACTCAGAGTTGTTCCAGATAGACGGGATGTCATTCACCATGGAAGTGGAGGACATATACTTTATTACTGGACTTTCCCGAAGGGGGGAAGTGGTGAACCTACGCTCTCGCGGGCCCGGAGGTGGCCTGACTATAGATGAGTACATTGTGGTGTATTGCTATCCGAACAAGGAGAAGGTGGGGAGTCAGATCCCAACTAACTCCATACAGGTGTTGGGCCTAAAGGCCATCCTACTGACACTGGGTAGGATAGCAGGCTTGGCTTCACTCCACCAGGCCTCACGGCCTCTGATGTTCTATGCAATGGAGTGCACGAGACCACAGTATACGATTGGAGCACTGCACTACTGGGCAACATGAAACACCAGCTCAGTGAGTGTAAGATGGGCAAAGTGCGAAACTTCGGTTTCAGCGGGATACTGAGCACGTTATTATTCGAGTGTGTTTTAGGATTGAGCCCTAGAGTTGATGTTCCTCTACACGGGGTTCGAGATCCAGCCCAACGGCGTTGGGCGGATGCAATGCGCAGACTGGGTGGAGGTAGGGTGTCCAACCCCTATCCAGTTGATTTCTTTCCGTGGTGGAGACGACAGATAGTTGCCATCGATGACTACCCCTATGCGGGGATAGATTTTCGGGGGAACCCGGATATGCCACTACCACCAGGATCGGCATACGGTGACATAGGTAACGAATCTCGACCCTCTTTTTAAATTTTTTGAGTTATTTAATTTTTTTGTGTTTTCTGATTATGTGGAATCAAAAGACATGTTTTTGGGTGACAATACATAGTGACATCTACCATATGCATGCAGATGTGGGACCACGGCGGCTTGAAGGCTTCCCTCATCATAGATGGAGGAGAAGAGGAGACGATATCACGGGTATGGATGCGGAGCGGACGCTCCAAAGCATTCACACCAACTTCGTGAGACTGACACATAGAGTACCCATGGCGCAAGTCAAGGACTTGCCTGAGGCCATGCAACGCCAGGTGGTGGGTGTACCACGAGCATGGGTGTGGCTATTTCGACGGCTATCTAGAGCCATCGTGACATTCCATGATCACAACTGCCCTCCTCCTCCACATGCTTAGATACCTGGGAGTGACACATTTTGTATTACCGTGTATTATATTTTGGTGGCTCGAGAGCCCCATTTTTGAATTATGACACTATGTATTACCACATTTTGGATGTTTATAAAACTTTTATGATGATCAGTTTATTTATTTACATGTATAAAAATTTATGTTTGTGATGAGCTTATTGTGTATGAAACAAATTCCAATCTAACACGTAGTTAGCATATGAGTCAGCAACTTGATTATTAATTCTTGGAATATGTATGTATGTTATATTGTCAAATTGTCGTTCTAATAATCTCACACGTAAGAATATTCTTAATAATGTCGGATCTTTAAGATGGTACAAACCATTAAGCTGTGACACTACTAACTCCGAATCAAGACGTACCTTAAGAGAGAGAACACCATGTAAAATGGCATCCCGTAGAAGCTCAATAACGGCACTATATTCAGCAACATTGTTTGAAGATGGGCGTAAACATACACCAATACCTGACCCATAGGAGTATAAATCACCCAAGTAGTAGAGGCTGAGTGTTGAGTGTGACGGCTCGCACCATCCGCGAATCCTATGAAGGTGGAAGATTCCATTGACATCTGCCAAAAGAAACGGAAACTAATCACAAACCCGATCACCATAAGAAAAAGACCTAACTATGCAAAATTGTACAATAATATACAATAACCAGCCTTGGCTGAAAATCATGCATAGTGCTTTTTGAGATAGAGCCCATTTCTAGGCTCCGCCAAGGCCGTTCCTTCATAATCCACTAACTCATAAGCACCCTTCTCTAACACACGTTTGACGACGTAAGGACCATGCCACATGGGGTTAAACTTTCCTGCCCCCAAGGGTTCTTTCGGTTGATCCCACAAAAGGACCAAGTCTCCCTCACTAAACCTCCTTGGACGGACAAACTTATCATACTGGACCTTTACGCGACGCTTATTTACTTCTAGATCCACCAAGGCATCTCGACGTTGCTCATCAAGTTGTTCAAGGTGGACCAAACGCTCCTCCAACGGGGAAGTGTCTGGTAAGAGCTCTATGGCTAGCTTCAAAGAAGGAATATCGCACTCAATCGGCAATACCGAATCCACTCCATGTATAAGTTGATATGGAGAAAAACCCGTGGCAGTCTTAACAGTGGTTCTATACGCCCACAAAGCAGGATATAACATAATTTGCCAATTATTCTTGCTTTGTGCGATGGTTCATTGGAGAATGGATTTGAGTTATTTGTTCGCTGCTTCTACCTGTCCATTCGCTTGAGGGTAGTAAGAGGAGAAATGCTCTTGTTTATACCCTAACTTTGATGCCAACTCTTCCATCATACGATTCTAAAGTGCGAGCCATGGTCAGTGACAAGCTCTTTCAGAATCCTGAACTGAGTAATAATCTGGTTGAATATGAAGTGCGCGGCTGTCTCACCATCGGATTTAACTGTAGGCATAGCCTCAGCCCATTTCGTGAATTAGTCGACAACCACTATGATATGATGATGCCCCCTAGCCGAAGCTGGGTTGCAATCCATAAAATCTAACCCCCACTTAGTGAAGGGACCGACGGTGATGATGGGATGTAACGGGGCAGGTTTCGAGCGCATATTACATGCAAACACCTGGCAAGGGTGGCACCTCTTGACCGCATCTACACAATCCTTAAAGATCGATGGCCATAAATAACCCGCTCTTAAGATTTTTTGGACTGTAAAAAGCCCAGATAAATGACCACCACACGCCCCTCCGTGGAAATCATTTAGCACTACCTTAGCCTCTTCATGAGTTAAACAACATCGTAAAATGGAATCTACCCCATGACGGTACAAAGTGCTATCCACTATGAGGTAATTCTTAGACACGTGACGTAATCGTCGTCATTCATCCCGTGAGAGGTGAGTAGGGACCTTCAATGTTTGTAAATATATAATGATATCCCCATACCATGGGTCGAAAGTTGAGATTAAGAAGATGTGCTCATCGATAAACGTATCTTCACAAACCAACTCCTCGGCCTCGCTTGGGAAATCCGATATAAGCTCCACAAAAATTAACGTTTTCTTCAATTTTTCCGAAACAAAATCGAGGTTGAATTCTTGCAGGATGAAAATCCACTTATTATATTTCCCCCCAATCATCCTTCGAGTGAGGACGAATTGAAATGGATTGACATGGGCTACAACCAAGGTTTGGCGAAGGAGAATATAATGTCTCAACCGTTGAACCGCATGTACGGTAGCTAAGGCAAGCTTCTCAACATGGGAATAACGGATCTCCGCGTCAATAAGATTCTGGCTCAGATAGTATATAACATGCTCTTGGAGCTCCTCATTCTCTTGAACCAAAACCATACCAATCGTCTCCATGGACGTGGCCACATAAAGTAGAAAATCATGGCTATAGTCTGGGGGACTAATCATCCGGGCCGATGCTAGGGCTTGCTTGAGCGCATCAAAGGACTCCTGGGCTCGTTCATCTCAACAAAAGGTGGTGTCCTTCTTCAAAAGATGCATGAAGCCTCTAGTCAAATTGGCAAAATTGACAATGAATCTCCGTAAAAAGTTTGCCATGCCTTGCAAACATTGAAGACGGCGAATGTTTTTCGGGGGAGACAACTGAAGTATTGCCTCAACCTTCAAAGGGTCGACTCTTATACTCTCTTTACACAAAAGATGCACTTGTGAGGATTTAACCTGACCAAATAATGGTGGCACCTTTCGAATACCAATCTCAAATGATAGGAATGGTGCATTCTCATACGAGAATGAGCAGCAAGGTCATCCAAAAATACTTCGATAATCGATTTGAGATCGTGGAAGATCAAGGTCATGGCCCGCTAAAAAATAGATTCGACGTTCTCAAGGCCAAAAGGCATTTTCCGATATGTAAAAGTTCCCCAAGGACAAATAAATGCAGTCTTATGTTGGTCCTCAGGTTTAATTTGTATCTGATTATATCTAGAAAATCCATCCATACAGGAAAAAACCTCGCTACCCACACACTCATCCAAAATCTGATCAATAAATGGTGTGGGGAAATCGTCCTTAGGACATGCATGATTCAAATCACGGAAATCAGTACATATGTGGATCTCTCCTTGCTTCTTATCAACCGAAACGGGATTTGAAACCCACTCTGTCAAGGGAATGGGATAGATAAAACTGGCTTTCAACAGTTTCTCTATCTCTGCCTTAATCGTGGGTGCTTTCCTAGGATTCACCGCACGCAAGCATTGTCGAACAAGCTTAGCATTGGGATAAGTCTTAATCTCGTGTTCAACAATGCGAGGGTCGATACCTGGCATTTAATCGTAATACCAAGCAAAGATATCATGAAATTATTTAAACAGCTCAATGTATTCTTGAATCTCAGCATGAGAACATTCTGCCCCAATATAGACATTCTCTATCCTGCCAGGATCGCGAGAGATATTGATAGGAATCGTTGGAGATATATTTTCCATGTTCCCATCAGCCATCGGACCAGGAGAGCTTAATGGAACCATGGGACTACCAATTCTCTCACTAAGAACCTCCCTAAAGTCCTCACGCTCCAAGCGGTCAAGCTCGGGAAGAAAGTAAGATCTATGATGGAGCTCTTCCCATGGTGGCTCAACTCCTAACATGGCCTCAATAATCGCTTCATCTGAAGGAAAAACACTATCAAGGAAGTTGTGCACATGAGAAGACTGTACTGCCCATGCAGGAAGCACATACGGGTCCTCCTCCTCCGTCCGTGAAGAGGAAGGACTAGGCTCTGCAACACACTCAATATTAGCTTGATAAGCTACCATAGTTGTAGGCAACGGCACGTCCGTCATGATGGGATCACTCGAAGTATTCGGTGTAGGAAGAATCCAAGAATCTTCCATATGACTCGTGCGAAAATACACCGATCTCACAGATGTCGAAGCCTCACCGGAACTAGACCCTATCATAAGTATAGGCGCAGGACAACTAAAGCTTCCCATGAGGGATGGATACATGTCCACACCCACACTCCGAGTTGCTGGCTGAGAGTGCTCCACAATCGGGATCGAAGCTCCCGAAGATGCGATAACTGACGGATTCTTGAATGACGTTTGATCAATCGTAACTATCTTCCCATTAAATGGAAAGCATACAGCACGAAATAGGGAAGAAGCTACGACTTTCATACTATATATCCAATTCCTACCTAGCAAGAGATTTTAGTCAAGGGGGGCATCAACCACCTCGACCTCTATCGCAACGATCTTCCCTCCCAAACGGACCTTAGGGGAAGGAAGGATCCCGTGTGAGCTAAATGATCTCCCATCGAACGCAGTTAACATGGTCGCAGATTTGGACAACTTAGGGGAACCTAAACCCTTCCAACACGATAAATACATCACAGAAGCAGAAGTGCCTTCGTCGATCACAGTGCGCTTGACGGTCATGTTGAGACATTTTACATGAATCAAAAGAGACACATAGTAAGGAAAGCGAGGCTGAAGACCTGCGGTTTCAAATTTATTCACAAAGGAAGAATTATCATCATTCACACCAAGGGCAGAAAGCAAAGCCTTCCTTTGCGAAGGACAACTCTGAAGCACTTCTAATGGAGACATCGCACAAGGAGTGTGTCCCAAATCCTCGACAACAGAATAATTCTGGGCGGCTCGGGCATTAGGATTGTGCCCCGAACGCTTAAGGAATCCCTTAGGAATGCTAGGTGTAGCTTCAGGTTTATCCACGGGTTTCTTAATACGCAAAGGAGTCCCTGGTGGATCAGGTTCATTTCCTGGGTTGGGTCGTGACGAACCATAGTCCTTCACACGGGTCACAACTTTCGCAGCATGTACCATGTTAGTGCAACCATGACCGCTACCCTCCGGTGGATCTTGATCACCACCAGACTGATCATGGGTCCTCGAGTTCATGTTTTGATTGTGAGGTAAAGGGTTAGTCAGCACAGCTGGGCCCTGTGCTAAGAATCTCAAGGCTTCATCGATACAAAGGCACAAGTAAGTGAGGTGATCTTCCTTACACAGCTTGCAAGGAAATTTGACCTTACATTTAGCTTGCTTGTCCCCCCCAGCATTACGGGCGTTCTTGTCATTATTATTAGCATTTTCATTCCTATTCCCACCCTTACGATTGTTCTTACCCTTCTTTTTAGTCCGTCTAGGCTGCTAGTTACCCTTCTGGTTCGATGATTGCACCGAAAGCACACTCGCCGTTTGGGTGGGTTGAGACGAAGCCGTGGCTTGTCCTGAAGTAGATTGGTTGATTGACAACTGACTAACTTGTTTCGCAACCGAATCCGCAGGTTTACCACTCGCACAACCAACAATGTCATTGGCATGTTGTCAAGGTTTAACTTTGGGGTCGAAACTAGAACGCAGAGCATTGGGAATGATCTCATATAACAAACCTGATTGAGCATAAATCAAATCCAGTTCCTGCACCCTAAAAATGGCTTGTTCCTCATTTTGCACTCCGGATGTAGAAACATCCTTCGCTATATAAGGCAATAACTACTTAAGGAACTATTCGAGGATGAATTTTGGCGGTATAAAGGCTTTAATCAACCTCTTACGTCTACGCCACTCTTGGATCTGATCCAAGATATGTGTAGCTTTATCCTGCCGAAATGTCGATAAGAGTTCTGTACCAATGTCATAACGCACTGGTACCTAGAAGTGGTTAAGAAAATTCATCGCTAGGTCATCGAACAAAGCGAATGCCCCCCTAGGCAGCTCTATGTACCATTTCGCGGCAGGCCCTGTAAGGGTGCGTTGAAATAGCCTTAAACAGATTGAATCTTGGTGTAAGGAATTTGAAGAGCACCATAGGTGAAAGGTAGTAACATGTTTGCTTGGATCCTCTCCTGGTTTGCCCTCGAATTTGGGTATGTCCGAGGGAAGCTTAGTAGGGACAGCCGGACAAGCCGGGTCATGAGCTACATGATCGTTCGTCAATCTCGACAAGTCAAGAAGATTTAGCGTTGCAAGGAAAGGGAGCCTAGGATGAGTAGGTCGATGGACCGCTCCCGGATAGTTCTGATTCACATAGGTCTGATTATCATAACCACCATGGCCTTGGCCATAGTTCCCTCCTCTCGTTTGACCTGTATAGGGTGGCATGGAAGCACCATACTGTGGTGTACCTTGACTATTTGGAGCTACAAAGCCGTAATTTGGAGAGTAAGCGGGTTGTTGATACCCGCACCCATAAGGGGAAGAACCGTGTCCATACTGCGTCCCATAATAGGGTCCATAAGTCATCACATGAGATGTCCCATGAGACACTTCGGAAGTAGGACTATAGATTCTGGAAGTAGGAATATACGCTCCAGAAGTAGTAATATGAACTCTAGAAGTATGAACATGACCTCCCGAAACAACGGGAGGTACTTGAACCTGAGACACAACTGGTCGAGTAACCGCATTACGAACATGACTCGTAGCAACATTTCGGCCCGAAGGACCATGTGAATGAGGTGGAGGGTGAACATTCGAAGAACTAGGGACAGAGGAAGAAGGGACCTGTGTAATTATGTACGTGTTATTCCCTATAGTCACTCGTCTCAGATCTGGTATCCTAATAGGATCACTAACCCTAGACCTAGGAGGAATATGTGATGTAGCTTCCACAGCCAGGATGGAAGGTGCAATGTGACTTGTGCTCCAAAACCTCTCTGCATGGTAAGGAATGAGAGTGCCCCTAGGCATAGTGTTAGGCTCAAACTTCGAATTGACATGAAATGCCAAATCATGTGTGGGAAAACCAGACATACCATAACTAGTGCTCGCCGGTTCAAAATGAGTCTCATCATCTTCCGGCATTCCATACCGGCGATGCATCAATGGGGGATCAACACTAGAGTAAGTAGGTCTATCATGAAAAGTACCTATCTCAGAAATTATAGGACCTAACTCAGTCAAATCAGGTGAAGGATCATAGTTAGGAGTAAACTCCCCATCTTCCACTTGAATGGGAGAAGGTGGTTTAGGAATACCTTCAACATGGTATCCCATCGTGTGTGAATCAATGTGCGAAGTAGTCCGCCTAGACTGTCTATCACTCTCTCTCAAAGGAGGAGGAAATGTAGAAGGCAGAAGTCCTGCTAAACGATGAGAACGGCGAGGTGCCACACCCGAATCCACAATGACTCAAAAAATATAAAATACTCTCTATTTACGTAAACCCTAGGTAAGCTAACATGCATAGAGCAATCACCAATGAAATCTAAGCCAAACACAAGCAATCAAGGGTAGGATAAGTGAGCTCCCGAATGAAACAGGTATGTCTCGTCTGGGAGAGGCTTGAGACTCCCATACACAACAAGCGGAGGTACGTAACCAATTATTGTGGCCCTCAGCTTCAACGCGTAAAGTGACTATGCTGTCCGACCCCAACCTGGTCGGGACACCCACAGCATAACCCCTGCAGAGTACCCCCTCGATATCCTAGGTAAGGCCACTAAGGTCACCTCAATATAATCAATGCTCAGGAAGACAGTCACAGGCCGGATTGACCGTATGGGCAAGGTAGCAAAGCCCGAAACTCTCGAAAGAGCCCCTAGATATGAATACAATCCTAGAAATATCTCCGGTGCTACTCAGTTATGACTAGGGGTCATCCCAATCAATAACTGCTCACACTGCCTCGTGCTTAACTCCCTTTTGAGAGGAGGATCCTAAGAAACACTGGTTATACCAAGGAATTTCACACACTCACCTGGATAGACACATACGTGTTGTTGTTTAGTGGTCTTGGAGAATTTACTCACAATGAACTATTCCAAGACCCTAAAACCTAATCTTGTTGGTGAACCCTATCAAATAAAATAGTGTAGTTCATTTTAATTAAGCATTGATTTTAATTGGCTTTATTACTCAAAAGAGGTATATGGTCGTGCAACTAATGGCCTTATGACACAACATGAAGCAAAATGCACACCTAACAATCAATGCAAATGCATTGTGTCCATGAAAAACAAGGTATGCTACTACGTGAAATGCACAATTTTCTTCGAATGATATATGCAAACTTTCCTATATGAAATCCTAACTAATACTCCAAAGCAAATCTAGTGCAAGTACTATGCAAAATGCAAGATGCAATGCATAATGATAAGCAAATATTTTTGGATTTTTTGAAATAAAAATAAGATATTAAAGCAAAAGAATGATTCTACAAACCCTAGACTCTGCAAGCACAATCAAGCAGCACTCAAGCAAAGTACTAAGGTAAAATAAATCTAATGCACTAATCCGAAAACAAAAAATCGAAAATGTAATGACAAGAACATTCTTCAAAAAGGAAATTTTACCCTAAAAAAAACATCTCTGGTCAGAAATAGAGGTGTATACAGACTCTAGCAATATCAAAGGAGACTCAGCAATCATCAAAATTCACCCAACAACAATCCATATTCCTCTAGAAGGAAAAACTAAGGGCATATGCGACTGTTTGCAGTAAACCCGCGTGTGTATGCAGAAATAGCAGAGAAACCCGCGTATATACGCGACTGTGAGTTAAAAACTCGCGTACAGGAAGAAAGGTGCATAAAAATAAAGGAAAACAAACAAGCTGAGACAAACTTCACACCAATCAGACGCTACCAGGAAAACATGCCCCCAAACCCGACACAGAAACAAGAGAAAAAAGAGCAATTCAAAGTCATTGGATGCCGATGGAAAACCCCTAAAGGACAACTACTAGGAACTCCCTAGCAGGGTCACCAATTCTGTTACGGAGAGAAATTCCTATGGCTTGGGGTACCACAACAGACAGCTTGACTCCAGAAGTCAATCCTTTCCAATATGCAATAGAAATCAAATATCTAACACTAAAGGATCAGACCTCGTACCTTATTCCAGACGGTTGAAGTAGATCCCCGTTGAGCTTTCCAACTTCAACTTGAATTGATAAATCACTTCCTCAACAACAAGTAAACAAGACAAGCATACTATATATATTGGTGTTAGATCTATTCTAGCATATATAATCAACAATGCATAAGCATTTAAAATCATCCATGGATAAAATATTCATTCAAACATACATTATTGGACAGGAAAATATATTTCTATTAATATACAATCAGATATTACAATGGATACAACCTCTGTCGGCACGTCTGCGAATCGGAGAAACTGAATCCCCCACTTGGGCCTCCACCACCTCAATCCTCCATCTCTTGATAGAAAGCTCACAAGCAAAAGGAAAGCTTGGGAAGAACACAAAAGTGCTCCAAGGGACAAATGGATGCAGACTCAAGCACAAGTTCCGGCAACAATGGACTATAGTTTCTTTGCTCTCAATTCTCTTATGCCTTGAATGTGTCCAAAGAGTTACTTATATAGATTTTCAAAGGGGTAATGAAAGGTCGAATCCGAGTGATATGAAGGCATATGGAAGGCCAGGAGTCAAGTGAGTCGGACCCATGTCAAGGAAAACTCCAAAAGGATTTGGATTTTGTACACATCTCGATGTATGCGGTTTTAGGGGTCAAATCAGCGTATATACGCGATTAGGGGTTTAAAAGTCGTGTGTATCATTTTTCACATGTTTTTATGGATGGTCTAGGAAACATCAAAGGACAAAAAATGGTCCAAGGGGTCTAAGGAGTTTGCAGAGGGACAGGGGAAGGCCATACAAGTGTGATTCACCTGGAGTGGTAAAATCAACTATGACAGGGCAGGGGGGGGGGGGGGGGGGGGGGGGGGAGGTGTGGTTGCAATCTAAGAGTGCTCCACGCAAAAAAGCCGTAGAGGCAACAAAATATCATATAATAAACGTCCATAGTATGTTCTACAGTAGTGGAGGATATCCCCATTCTACATTGCACTGTAATTCAATCATTGACATTTCATAATTGCATGTTGGATTCAAAGGTTGAATTAAATATTATGTCCCTCCTTGTCATGGAACTACTCAAGTTGACTTTATCTAGACCTTTTGGAAATGCATGTGATATGGATTCCCAACTGGTGAAGGTTGTGGCATTTATTGAACATTTAAAATTAAGGCTCTCCATATGTCCTAATATTGAGTTATCCATGAATTTTTTGGTCTTGGATGTCCCAGATGTTTAGGGAATGTTTCTCTCTAGAGAATGGAATGCCAAGTTGGGTGGAAATGTCCAGATGGATCTTAAGTATGCAACAATTCCATTGGGTAAAGGTACCTCCATCACTATTCAATGAACCTCCCATGAGTGAGAATGTTGATACCCCCGACCACCTGTTTGATGAAGCAATGTGTGTGACGAATGAGGTGGAAAAATTTATGGTCCTAGAAAATTGTTGGCAAGAAATTAGGCAACATCCTTCTCCACCTAGTGAGGTATAAAGAATGCATTTTTACAAGGCTTGATCTAGATAGTGTCTCAGTGCCAGAATTGTTATAACCTCACCCACTAGGGAATAAAGTGTATACTCATTTCTCTTGGAATTCGAGTGAACCAATAATGTGGCAGAGTATGAGGCTTTGATTTTGGGAATCGATATCGCTAGAGACTGTAAAATTAAATGTATAGGTGTGATAGACAATTCTGACCTCACCCTCTCTCATGTTAAAGAACAAATCTCGGAAAAGAATGACAGGCTCTGTGCTTATAGGAACAATGTGTGGGATACTATTGATATTTTCGATGTGTTTTTAATTAAGGATGCTATGAGAAATGATAACTCTCTTACCGATGGGTTAGTTATCACTTCTAGAACCTTTGAAGTCTCAAAATCCCTAATTGAAAGAAATTGCAAGGTGGAAGTTCTTTTCAGACTGTTTGTTCTTAACAAACAATATCACTAGCAAGTCTTTGATGCTCAAATTATGCATTTTCTACAAGGTTTGGATGGTTTAGCCAACCAAATGGTTAGCCTTGAGGATCAATTGAATGTCCAACCCTTGTTTGATGCTAACATCCTTGAGATCTCTATCCCTTTGGAGAAAAACTTTAATAGACATGATGAATACAAGGGAAAGAGGGAAGAGCCATTGAACAGTGTTATCAGAACCGGACCGGAACCGGCAAAACCGGCCGGTCCGGTCAGCAAATTTTTTTTGAAAAACCGGATTTTTGTCCAGACCGGGTATGGAACCGGCCGAACCGGTCAAAAACCGGCCGAATCGGCCGGTCTGGACTGGGGACTCAGAAAACTCAATTTTATACTGACTGTAGAATTTATTTTATATTGCTTTGAATTACTTTTAACCTGGCATGGAAGCAATATAAAGGTACATGATACATGACTGTGGAATTTCTAATAGGTTTGAAGCAACTCCATGCTATCATATGTTTATACAAGGGCTGTTGTAGAAGTGAACGATAGAGTGCTGACTTTGGTGTAGCTACCTCTTTGAATGCTGATACAGGACTACAATGTATATGCAGAATTAACTGACTGTTGATGTCCTTAAAGTGCTGATTTTATTGCTTACTGTCAAACATTGGTGTCCTAGTTATACACAGTGGAATGCTACTCATCTGTGATATAAGTGTGATACAAAGTTGAATTGAAAAATCTTATTTTAGATGTTATGCATGGACTGATTTGAATGACAGTTGTTATAGTCATTGGTATCGATAGCAGCATTATTGTTTGGCTAATAAATGATGATCCTTTTTATCATTATGTGCTGATATGAATGACTAAGGATTGATTACATGGGCTGCTAATACTACATGGCATGTATCATGTATCATGTACCTTATAATGCTGCTATATTCTTTTATACTGACTGTGGAATTTCTCTTAACCTGTTAGAATTACTGCTTCTAGATATTGCTTTGATGTATCATGTACCTTTATACATGTATAGAAACCATGATATGATAGAAATAATAGATATCTGATGGAAAATCTAGGATCTTTAATAATAGGATCTGATGGAATCTAGGATCTTTAATAATAGGATCTGATGGAATCTAGGATCTTGAACATAAACTATATTATTGGAGTGACACTCATCCTTTGAATGTCATTGGGTTTTGGCTAAGGAATCACCATTATTGTTTTGAAAGGTTATCTTTGGATTGGTTGTTGTCCATTGTTCTATTGTTATATATGTTTTTTACAAAATATGAATATTTTATGTATTTTTTAGTCAGCCGGTTTTTTACCCAGTTTTTTGCCAGTTCCGGTCCGGTTTCCAGTCCGGTTCACATTTTGAGCTTCGCCGGTTCGATGACCGGTCTGGTTCCGATAACATTGCCATCGAATGAAGCAATCGAAGTAAACATAGGCTTGGAAGTTTCCCCCAAGATTATCTGAATAGGAAAGAATGCTTCTACGGAGGAACAAAAGGAAATAGAGAATTTAATCAGAGAATATAAGGACATTTTTTCCTGGACATATGATTATCTTAAGACCTATGATCAGTCTTTTATCGAGAACACGATTCCTTTAAAACAAGGGGGGAATCCATATCGACAGAAGCTATGAAACATTAACCTAAAGTTGGCTCGTTTAGTTAAGGAGATAGAAAAGATGCTAGCGACTAGAATCATTAGGCCAGTGAGACATACCACATGGGTATCCAACCTTGTAATCATGAGGAATAAAAGTGGTGAAATCGGGATTTTCATAGATTTCAGGAATCTAAATCAAGCATCGCTAAAAGATAATAATCCTTTACCTAATATGAAAAACCTATTGCAGAGTGTTACTAGTGTAGGGATGTTGTCCATAATGGATAACTTTTCTGGATACAATCTAGTCAATATCAAGAAGGAATATAGGGGAAAAACTAGTTTCACCAAACCTTGGGGATCGTATGAGTATATATGGATGCCATTCAGGTTACTAAATCTTGGATCAACCTTTCAACAAGATATGGATCGAGAATTTAGTGACCCGATCAATAAAATCATTTCCATTTATGAGGATGCCCTGATTGTTTTTTCCAAAGGGAGAAATGATCATGTTGGTCATTTGAGAAAGGTTTTTGAAAAATGTAGAAAGTTTGAAATATCCTTGAATCCTAATAAGTCAAACTTTGGGATTGATGAATGAAAATTGTTGGGGAATATAGTGTCTAAGGATGGGATCTGGATTCATCCTGAGTAAATTCAAGAGATTGAGTCCATTCCCCCACCTCATAATGTTAGCACCCTTTGATCATTGTTTGGAAAGATCAACTTTGCAAGGAGGTTCATTCTCAATTTGGTTGAGTTGGAAAATACTTTAATGATATTCTCAAGAAAGGTGTAAAATTTGTATGGGATAAAGAATGTGAGGAATCATTTAAAAAATTAAGAAGGCCACATCAACTTCCCCTATTCTAGTCTGTCATGACTATAACAAGGACTTCATGATTTAATCATATGCTTCTGAGGATACTATAGCAAGTGTGCTGCTACAAAAGAACAAGGACAATCATGAACATCCCATAACTTTCATGACCACTGAACATGAGAAATGATAAATTGAACTATACTACTACTGAAAAACAAGTGTATGCCCTAGTTAAGGATTTAAATATTTTCAGAACCTACACAAGGTATTTGAGGATTAAGGCCTATGTCACATACCAAGCAATGAAGCATGTCTTGTCCCAAGTAGATGTTATTGGTTTAAGGGGGAACAAGATCTCCTGGANGGAGATCAAGCCAATAAAAATCATAATGGGGCAAGGTCTGATTCAACTCTTGAGAGAGAAGGGGGGGGGGGGTGTTCTTGGTGAACAATGTGGAGGCAAGTAGTGTTGATGCCACCACCTTGGGTATAGGAGAATAACATGAATGGTATAGGGACATTGTGTATTATTTAAAGAATTTTCCATGCCCTAAATCCTTGATGGATCATCAAAGGGGACCTAAGGCCAAAATCTTCAAAGTATGTCCTAACTAAGAGTGTTTTAGGTTAGAGAAACTCAGATGGGATTATTCTTTGATGTGTGAATGTTGAGGATTCCTAGACCATCGTAAGGGAAATGCATTAAGGTCTATGTGGGGGTCATTATGCTCCAAGAACAACCGTTTATAAGATCATGGGAGCAGGATATTATTGGTCCACGTTGTTTAGAGATGTCCACAAGTTTGTCACTTCTTTCCAAGAATGCTAATTATTATCAGGAAGCCAAGGTTACCATCCCTACCATTGACTCCTATTGTTGTAGAAGCCCTTTTCAACAACGAGATATGGATTTTGTGGGTGCCTTTAATGAAAATTCGAGCAATGGATATGAGTATATCCTAACTTGCACAGACTACTTCACTCACTGAGTTGATGCCATTCCCACTAAGAAAGCGATTGGCAAAGTGGTGAAGAATTTTTTAGAAGAGAATATTGTTTCAAGATATGGTTTCCTGATGAAGTTGATCACAGATAATGCTAAATCCCTTAGCAAAGTTGAGAGGGTGAAATTTTGCATGAACCATGGCATATTGTTATCTCATTCCTCTAATTATCATCTTTAGTGGAATTGGCTAGTAGAATCTAGCAACAAGAACTTAATGATAATTTTGAAAAGAATGGTAAGTGATGATAGACGAAGTTGGGAAAGCAAATTGAAAATGCAGTGTGGGTTGATAGGATGATGGTGAAGAGAATAACTGGGAAGTATTTGATTGAATTGGTATATGGACAAGGCTGTAGGACTCCTATCAACTTGCAAATCCCGGTGTATGAATTGTTGCTTCAGTTTACAATGGATCATGAGGAAATCTAAGCAAGGATAGACCTACTAATGGAACTTGATCAGAAGAGATGGGATGCTTTCGATAAGAATGCCACCGAAGAAGAGAGGATAAAGGGAACTTTCGAAAAAGGAACCAAGAATGAACATTTTAAGATCAGTGACATGGTCTTGTTGTGGTATAAAAACAAATAGAAACCTGGAAACCATGGAATGTTAGAGAAAATATGGCAAGGACCCTACCGGGTAAGTAAGATAATAGGAAAGGGACCAGTCTGGCTAGAAACCATAGATGGGGAAGATTTGGAACTTCCAATAAATGGTTATTTTCCACCTATAAACTAAAAAACGGAGAGGTTGTCTGTAGGCTAGAGAAGAATAAGCTCTTCTGCGTAGTAATTAGTTTGCTTTGCTTTCTTTTCAGTTTTTGGTTTATGAAGTTAGACTAGTTGTTTTGCTTTCTTTTGTTTTCTACTTTTATCGATGAATACAATTTTCTAGTTTATATTTATTTTTAGTCATTTTATTTCGTCATTTTAGTTTTAGCATATTTATATATATGCGTTCTACTGACAATCAATCTATAGAAATGGGTACAACATCTACATTGTGCAAGTAACATGTATTGTATATTGTAATATCGTGCAGAAACATACCATGTCACATGTTCGTTGATGATGAATATGGGTGATATGGACTAGATATTCTGAGGTTCTCAAGCACTCTCTCCCTTAGATTACTTGTCCGAGTTGGAGCCAGATGTTATCACATCCATAGTAGATACAGCTACTATAATGTTGTATACCATTTTTGTTCCAGATTAAAGCTAGTCATACATTGATACGGGCATATTTTGACAGTAGTGATCAATAGTTGAGTACATGCTGAGTGCCAGAGTAGTGATGGCCTATTCCCTCAGTTGATGAGCCCTTTGCTAGAAGGATAAAGGAATGACAAATCAAGCCAAAAGGATAGAATGGAATGAAATAAAGGGCCAAATAAAAACTTATGAGAAAAACATGCAAAATAATAATAATTGTTGGCCACATAAGAAATAAATGTAATGATTATTCCTCATGGATCCCAAAAGGGCATGGATGTGAGATGGAGTAAGGGACTGCTAATCCTGAGAGTCCCCTAGAACCTTATCAAAATATAGTTGATTGTGTACTCAACATAATATTTCTAGAAAAGATCCTCGTAAAGCCTAAATTAGACTAGGAAGTGAGTTGTAGGTGCTTGCTAGAATTTAATGGGGACATCCTAAACGCTCTACCCATATGTAAGAATTCCCCTTCCCTAGTGTTTTCCTATCTTGCATATGTCACTTTGGTTCCCCTTCTTCCCATCTCCTATGAGAGACCACCAAGTATGTTCACCGGTCGCATCCCTTGACCGAGCCTTAGTGTTTTCCACCTCACTTAGGAATAATGAGGGATGGAATTTACTCTTCAAAGGAGTGAATGTGAAAGCAAATATGTAATCAACACCTTGTTGGCACTACACTAGTATTCCTACGTTAACATTTATGTATGCTTACTTTGCATTTTTTTATCACCAGAGTATATTGTTGCTTATGGATTTAATTCTTTTGCTAATATATTTATAGGAATGAGTTTTAACCCCATGCATGCAGATATTTTGATGTATAGTGCTCAGGTACATCCTTCAACCAGTTTTGACTTGGTCAACCAGGTTTGACTGGTCAAAATATTGGTCCCAATGTGAATTTGGATCTGGAGGTTCAAAATTGTATTTTTGGTACTTATGGACCCCCATTACTTTATGTTGTTGGCTTGATAGGAGGAGGCCACATGTAGTCTCTTGGGAATTCTGGTTTAAAGACAGAGTTTCTACAACTTCTACTCATTTGATTTATGTGGGAGAATTTCTCATTCTTCTGGCATTTATACAAGAACCAGTTAAGTACTCGTATTTCCTCTCTTAGTATCATTTTATTCCATTTTTTACCACAAATTTGCTTATAAGTTAAAACCCCATTTAAACTATCGGGAAGTTATTTACTAAGTGTCTTAAAATTATAGCATTTGAGTACTTTTAGTCATATGTTGTAACCCTTAGAGGTTGATTATCAATTTATGTTGACTCCATTTACCCTCTAATATTGGCACTGACCATCCAGCTAATGCCCCCCCTTATTTTTCTAGTGACCTAGGGCTCCATGTAAGTGACTTGTATTGCTTGTGATTTTCAACCTTTGTTTATATTTCAACAAAGCAAATATTTCTATTGTGTTAGAGATATATTTACTCATTGATTTGGGGCCTATCTTGGGAATTTCTAAGTTGTTGAGTTAACCCCTCCAGGGTAGTTTCCAATTTATCCAACTCTAACACCTTTCCTCAACCTAGATCGATCACTAACTATATAAGTTACTGAGAATCATAAATATGATTTTATTTACTACTATGTTTATCATATTCAAGTTGAACTCAGTATTCACTACTCAATAGCTTGATCTTGTGGTCTAGGACGCTTTAACTGAGACATCTTTATTTTACCTTTTGTCCATTATATATGTTTGTGTCTTACTCTTGTTTTTTGGTCTCTCCCTAGTGGAATACCAAGGGTCCCCCCCTTATATTTACTTAGGAGTTAGTATTAAAGTAACAAGTATCCATTTGATGTAACAACCACTCCTATTGTGGTGGATAGGGTGATTGAAGTGTTAACATCTTAGTTTCCCATACCTCCACCATCCTATATAGGATACCTCTTAGGGGCAACTACAATGTGCGTAATAACAAGTCTATTGGGTATGATTCCTTCAGAGTCCTCAAATAGTATTATTTATAGTTTTCAGATAGACAATTGTGGGATTCTCAACATCTTGCAGGGAGATATCATCCCCTTGAGTTTCCATTGTTAACCCCTCAAATTACTCCACAACAATTTCAAGGCTAGGTACCAATGAGATTCCATTGGGATGGTCATATTAGTGACATGCATGCTACAGTTCTTTAGGATAAACACTTGTCGAGTGCAATCCTTTTTGAAGCAGAAAATAATTTTAGAGATGCTCAAGGGAATAATATGGGGTGCTAATTTTTACACTTACTCTAATGATGAGATGATCTTATATCTAATATACCACTCTATAGATTCCCAGATACATATATAGAAAATAAATTTCAAATTTGATCTATAAGAAGAAATAATAAACTCATTAAATGTTGAACATGCCTAGCAGAACTGGAAATCAAACACACATAAATACAATGATTTACTATTACCCCAATGGGTAAAACCAACAACTGAGGGATTTCTATAATTTTAGCCATAAAAAATATGATACATATTACAATAAAATTTACTAATTACACAGAAGAACTTGTTCCCTTGGAAAAGTGTGCTAGACCATTGGAATATTTCTTCAATAGATGAGTTGCCTCTGAAGCAATGCACCCCTTTGGCACACATGTGACCAATCTAGTAAGTGCACCCTTTGTCTACTCTGATCTATGATGTAATTGACTCTGAACCTATTCCTAGGGAAGTGCACCCCCTCTCAGTATTTGGAATATGTGCCCTAATTTTCCTTTTCTATCTTAGCTATTAAAGAATTCACCCCCTCTATGTTTGGAATGCACCCCTCTTACTGTCTCTCTGTCTGCTTAATAGAAATTCTCTCTAACTATCACTCAATCTATGAATGAATAAGGAACCCTCTCCTCAATCTCTGAAGACTATGCCTCACTGCTCTCATCCCTATCACCCTCAAGAATGTTCCCTTTTAATTTCAATAGCGTGCCCTTCTCATCTCAAGAATGCACCCTCACTCATGCACTGATCCACCATCATGCAAGTTAGACACTCTCTTGTATCCTCTTATTATTTGCACTTGAGTCGCACAAGAGTTAGGTCAATGAGATGATCTCCCGCACTCCTGGAATGATGTTCTCCTATCAGTCTTTGAAGTATCTGCACCCTCACTCTCTGCTTAGATCTCTAAACTCAAGAAGTGCACCCTTAGTCTCTAAGGTGTTCCCTCCTATCTGGTCACTTGTATCTCATAAGTGTGTTTTGAATTTTACCCTATTCTTTCTTTTATAAGATTTCAGTTACTTTTAGGGTTCCAAAACTCTAATTCACTTTTCATGCACATGCACATGCAAATTAGACTTCTGCATTGAAAAATCACACTCTGCATTAAAATGCATGCATGCAAGTCCCGCATGCAACTGGTAAAAGTCTCAGAACTCTGTGCATGCTTCCACCATTGAAGCTATGCCAATTGGTAGAGTATTTGTCATACACTACATCACTTCCAATACTGTAAATGCACCTTCATGTTAGGAATCAACACATGAAGGATATCCCGAGATATAAATCTCAACATGAGGTTTAGTAACTTTCTATATTCAAAGATTTTATCATTATGTTCTTCTTTAGTTCACTAGAGTACAAAGAGTCTATTAGAAGAAGTGAAGAACTACTCTCAATTGTGCATATGAAATCGTTTACAAATACTTAACAACAAGGTTTCCTTCCTTATGGTCCATGGTAGTGTAAATGATTTGATTGACCATGAAAGCACTAAGAAGGACATGGACAAATCCACATATCTGATGGTGGACACTACTTTTAAGTTATCAATATCACAGAAACTCAATGTATAGGTAGAGATCAATATATTCATGTTATTTCCTGCTCTGTATTGGACGCTAAACAAAATCCACAAACACTCTAGTTGTATAAGAAAGATTTGCATTTATTAAAAAAGATGAGGTTATAGACTACAAAGAAGGAAGGTTTAAAAGGCAATTCCATGGTTGAAAAAAATATGTTACTGAAAGAAGCCTACATTTAAACTAACATAAGCAACCATTCCTTTCAATTGTCTTGTTGATGAATTTGTTAACACTATATAGGGGTTATTTAGATGCAACGGTTTCTTTGTTGTAATTAATGCTTACTACAATCAACAAATGGGGACAGAACTTGGCATTTTAACTAGATGGGTTGGATGAATTATACCAAGTTGTACGAGAAGAGTTAACCTTAGTAATTGTAGTACCAAATTCAGATAAAAATGAGTATATTGATGCTCTGTTGTGTAACTTGATCCATGGTCAAGGTTGGCCATTTGTCCTTTGTTCCGTGGAAACAAGGTTCAATAACATGTGAGAAAATTACTTGAACAACATATAAGGAATCCTTTCTTTGATACCAAATATGGAGAATATATTCCATGAATGAGTGTTGATGAACAAAAGCAGGGGAAGTAGTGTTTAAATGAAAGTTTTTGATAAGGTGTGAAGATGAAAAACTTCCTTCAATAGAGTGGGTCCTCGATCTTGTTATCATAATTCTTGTAGCTACCTAAATAATTGATCCTATTGAGGACAACAGAGAATGATGGTTTCTAAAGTTGTGACCCTCAATAATCCTACTCCCGAAGATATGCTTTTTATGTTACTCCAGGTAGGTTTCTCCTTGTTCAAGCTCCTAGAACACCTGGGGTGAACTAGACTAACTATGGGAGGTGACCCAAGTTTTGTCAAAGGACCAAACCCCTTTTTTATTATACAAGATACCAGTGAATTTTAAATGATCAAAATAAAAAAATACCTTGATGACGATTCCCATATCTATGAAAGGTATTGAGCTAGGGTTTAGGCTAATGGTGAATCAAGCTCAATTTTCAAGTTTATTATATATGTTAAGGAAGAAGGGTGTTATGTGCTTTAAAAATGCAATGGAGTCAAAAGAAATCTCACTGGGCTTTAAGACAACACCCCTAGAGGGCCAACAAAAATGATTCTAAGGAAAAAAACAACCTCTCTACTAGAAAAATAACCTCAAAACCCTAGGGTGAATTTGATTTTGATATAAAAATACCAAAAAAATGCAAAAATGAGGCTTAAATGAATTCTCTATGGTTTTAAGGTGATGTCCCAGGGAAAATGATGGCAACCCAAGAGAATAGCGGCCCCTCTCTAATATATATGGTCCACAAACTTAGCGAAAAAAATTGTTTCTTGATGAGCAAATGCCAAATGAATGGGAAAATGGAGATTCACTAAGGTCATAGGAATTCCCTCATAAGAAATGAAAGATATCCCCAAGAGGAATCAACCTCCTTTACTAGTGATCTGAATTGCAAAAGAAAACGAGAAATTTTGATTTTGTTCTTTTTATATTTGCGTCGATAGTTACGTCGATAGGCGTATATATCTTAGAATTTTGGGGTGGACTACCATCTATGCTTTTTCATCTACGGACAAGAATGAGGCAAGTGTACTGTCCATATTTATTCTATGGCGTCGCCCAAGATTAAACGAGAATGAGACAAGTGTACTATCCAGATAGATTCTATGAGTGCCACCCAAAATTAATAATCAATCATTTCAAAAAAATAAAAAATTGCTTAGTTAACATGTGATACGTACACTTGTGATAGTTGTAAAATTAAAATTAATCTTCAACTATTCGATTATTAGATACAACTACGATCTTAACTCCATCGATTATTAGATACAACTATTAGCTTAACTCCAATTACTCTAGAACTATTAGCATAACTTCAACTCTAATCAGAGTTATATTGGATAACTATTAGCTTAACTATTAGGTACAACTATTAGGTTAACTCCAATGATCCTACAACTATTAGCTTAACTTTAACTCTAATCACTTAAGGCTTAGTTCAACTGCATTTGACACCTAGGAGTCTAGCTAATGTGCACTCATGTAAGAGTCAAACTCCTAATAAAATAGTTNATATATATAATTAGGTTTTCGATTCTTTTTAAAGGAGGTTAGTCTAACTCATAATTAACAATTTCAAAAAAATAAAAAATAGCTTAGTTAACATCTGATAAGTACAATTTGTGATAGTTGGAAAAATCAAACTTCAACTTCAACTATTCGATTATTAGATATAACTATTCAATTATTAGCTTAAATACATTGATGATACAACTATTAGCTCAACTTCAACTCCAATCGTAAATTTTACTTGAATTGCAATTGCCAATATATTAACTTTTAAATTAACTATTAGATACAACTATTAGCTTAACTTCAACTCTAATTGTGGTTGTAGTGGATAACTATTAGATCACTATTAGATTATTCCAATAGTGATACAACTATTAAATTAAATTTAGATGAACTCAATCTCTTAGCATGAGAAGTTGACCTTGATTGCAGTGAAACCATGCACCAAGAATAATCACTTAGGTAATATGCAACTTATGTGACAGTTGAAATCCATCTTGTAGTTGGGAGTCGAGTTAATGTGCATAAGGCTTAGTCTAAGCATTATATTAACTTTTAAATTAACTATTAGATACAACTATTAGCTTAACTCCAATAATGATACAACTATGAGCCTGACTTCAACTATGAGGTTAATAACCATAAATTAAGTGGTTGGTATATTACCTTAACTATTAAATACAACTAATTGACACATTCTTTAGTAAAAAAAACATGATCAATATGTCAAATATATACCTTTCGGCGTATTTCAAACATATTGATCTTAATAATATGGTTGTTTCTAGTTATGTGACAAACGTATTGAGAAGCTATCCAACAAGAGTGTATACTTGAAATTCGATGATCGATTTGGGTCCCTTCCCTGTCCTCAACATCACTCAATGGGTCAATGTTTCCTACACTTCAAGTCACTATGAGACTCCAATAAAATCGCCACTGCAAAAACCTCCAAGCAAAATATTTAGTGATATAAAGGCAATAGCTAAAACTTACTTGGAAATTTTGTAAAATTTATTTAGTGAGAAAAAGAATGACAAAGAGAGATAGTAAGAGATCAAATTGCAAAAGCAATATTTGTCTCATTAACAAAGTAACCCCATGTCACAAGAAGGAAAGTCGCCTACAACACCCTAGTTCACCCAAGACATCAAGAGAGAAATTGCCCCTCATCTTGCAATCACAAGTTATAAAAGATATATATTGAATATGGAGTATGATGATGATCCAGTAGTTGAAGGAATATAGGAAGAAAGAGAAATCAAAATCGTTCTATCCAGAGACCAAAAATACATAAGAAAATTTTATTTTCAATCTTCCAAGAGCCAAAGTCCTCTACAAATGAGGGGCTCACTCTCTTTTATAGATGAGAGAGGAGTCAAATCCCTAACCGACTTTTTAAATGACACTTGATATAAAAAGATAAATATAAAAGACCAATTGTGGAGATTTAATCTCTATTGAATATATGGATCAAGCTAGAAATAGTCTAATCTAATGAGGGGAATGAATTGCCGCATACACCCAAGATACAAATCATAAGATATAACAATAATACATCAAATATCATCCTAGGGGGCTTAGTTCACCCTTAAGGGATAATTTTACAATTTTACATTAACATTTTCTTTGATACACAAGTCACCACAAGAGAAAATCCCCCTACTAGGAGAAATATGCCACCATGGGGGGAAATGAAGTCCATGTTGAGATAACATGAAAATATGTTATGAAAGATGTCCAATATTCTCTACGAGGTCATACCTACATAACTCAAGTCACTTCTTTCTATTCATTAATCCCATGCCAAACATCTCATAACTTGGCCACTTTTAAATAATTTTTTTTCACCTGGAAATCTTTGTAAATCTTCAATCTATACAAATTGGCTCTTCTTTTTCCCAGAACGATGATTTGACTACACAAATGGATCTGGGAATATAAAAAACAATAGGATCTACTACTCATACACCCCCAAACAACGTATCATAGTCACTATGAACAAATCTCCAAATTTTAATTTAAAAATGGCTTAATTATTTCTCGTTGACTTTATAAAAATAAGGACTCAAGCCATCTTTTACAATCTTATGCATGGAATGCTCCAACTAGAATCCAAAGGCCAAAGGCACTAAGTTGAACACTGATAACCTGTAGTGGGGTTCGGTTGTGGGTTTGATAAGACTAGATGCTAAGTTATGTCATTTAATAAGTGATCACAACGAAATCAACAATAGAAATACAATAACTAAGTGCAATAATAAGAGCATAGGACGATTCTACATACATACTCATTATACATTAGTTGTTATGATGGAATCCATAGATCAATCTTCCCTCTCTTGGGTGATACATAGAGTGAGTAAAACTTGAAGGCTTCGATAAAAGTGGCTCTGAATTTCAGATAAACATGATTTTCCTTTGGATAGAAGGGATTGATAGGGGTCTCTGTGACATTCATTGGGATAAAACCTAAATTGCACCAAACGGTGAAACATCTGGAAGTTTCTAAAACGGGGACAATAGGAAATGCGACCCTCCAAAAATGGAAACGTCGGGAGAAACACCATATATATATGTGTGTGTGTGTGTGTGTGTGGAATTTCTCCCGACATTTCCATTTTTGGAGGGTCACATTTCATGTCGTCCATATATATATATTAAAACACATTATCTTGCAAGAAAAAAAATGACACACATAAATGACATTTTTAAAACCAATACAGTGTTCTATATTACATATACAATGGTGCATCTTTTTAAAATGGAAAAAACCAATTTTTGAGCCCATTTGAGGGACGCACGACCTGCTTGAATGCCTACATGGGCCTACAAAAGGAATAATTAACACTGAAATGCCACCCATATGGGTTGAAACTATGCCGAATTGTTGGTGGTCGTACCATACGATGTTTTGCAATCGTGAAATATCGTACGATATGGCCACCGAAGTTTCGACGAAGTTTCTTACCGGTTTTAGCATTTCAGGAAGTTCTGAGACGGATAAGCCTATTACCTAGGTGTTTCCTACAACATAGGATAAAACAATAGAGAATGGTGGTGTCTCACATGTGGATTAAGTGTTTAGAAGGTACCCTTATTTTACTCTAACAAGTTCCCCAATCTATTTTACATATTTACATTTCATATTTCACTTGCATTTCACTTTCACTGGATTTCACATTTGCCACTTTTACATTTCTATAGATATATAACTTCAACACATTTTGCATTTGCATTCCTTTAGTTTGGTAGCCTCCAAAGGGTGTTTGTTCTTGGATTTCCTTTTGGGCCCTAGTATTGCCTAGGTCGTTGCCCCGCTACCAGTGAGCGTCCATAGCCAACAAGTAGATTCTATGAAGGTGGGTGGAGTGTCCACCCAAAATGTCAGTTCAAAAAATCCAATGTACTGATAAGCGAGAAACCTTTATGCAATGTGAAGCATTTTTCCAAATTGATAAAGAAAATAGAACAAAACTTAAGGAAAAATCCAAGAAGTGTAACTTTAATGGGTACGAAGTTAATGGTTTTGGATTTTACTTATGGGATTATTGAAATCAAAAAATCATTAGGAGTAAAGATATGGTATTCAATTGAAAGGTCATGTACAAAGTGTTGAAATATTGTAACTTCAAAGGATATTCTAAATGTATTTTACTGATGTAACCCAAGGGAGATGTTATTATTCCTTCGACGGTGTGTTACTATCATATTTGGTCATCATAGAGTCATGAGGTAAAGCCTCCACTTGTGTCGGGTCTTTAGTACCCTAATAAATAATATAATATACTGTTTTTTAGTATTCCTAGGTGAAGTCGGCCCAAACAGTTTATTGGGGCCAACTTGTTTAGTGCAAAAGTCAAATGACAAATATGTATAAATAGAGGAGTTGTGGTTCTTATTTGAACACACACTCACTCACTTGTGTAGCACATAGGAGAGAGAGAGAGACAGAACAGAAGGAGGAGAACACCCGGTTTTGGGTTTGTATTTTATACATATTATACAGAGGAAGTTTTTGTTGGGTTTTCTTCCCCATGAGGGTTTCCCAAGATAAATCTTTGTGTTCTTTTTGTGGTTGTGCTCGTCTATCTTTCAGTGATCTTTTTGGTTATGGTTATGCCGTTCTAATGCTAAATGTTATAAGATATGATATAACCATTAAAACTTAACATGGTATTAGGGCCACCCTAAAAGAATCCATTGCGCAGTTGAAACAGTGCTACAACTACAGCTATTGAAGATTAGGGTTTCATGCTTGAAAACCCTAAAATACTAAAACTAGTAGTTTTGTGGATTCGCTATATATCGAGATTTGAGAAGGCTCAGGAGCCGAAACTTTCACAAGCCGAAGATAAATTCCTGATGTACCATGTGTAAAAATTGTATCCTCAGATTCACTATATTCTGGGAGATATGATTCCTCCAAGTTAGGGTTCCAGCCTCTCCCAGGATTCAGCCTTAAACAGGTGACCTAGGGAGAATTGCTATATATTGGTATACAAAGGTCCAAATGAAATTTCGCAAGATGTTCTGGAAAGGGAACAGAATTCAATTTCTGTGGTACAAAGTTCAGACCCCGAAGGTGAAATAGTGACACGTGGAATTCCGTACAAGTTCGCTCTTCTGAACAGTCCTGAAATGAGTCACCTTGGGAAAACGCACATAAGTACCAATTGGTGAAACCAATTCTGCTCTAACCTACGGTGTTGGAAAGAGGGCAGAGAATTCTATCTCAGTGTGAATTTTTAGACACATAGGAGCAGTATATTCGGAGATACCGCATAAACAATATCAGGAATTTCTGTAGAAGAAACTGAAGAAAAATAAGGCATCAAATATTTTGCAGTTCTGATCACAGTTTTCAGAAAATGAGTATACTGCTCAACTCGCCTTGAGGAGGTGCATATCTCTATCCAATCAGATCTGAAAGATAACTCAATTGAAAAATTAGGGTTTCTCTGTCAAACCCTAGGTCTACCAGAAGCAACATTCCAGAAAAGCTTTCAAGCAAGCATGAGATTGAAGCAATCTCACTGGTCAAAGAAGAAGTTGTTGATCCAGAAGGAGATGACAAAAAAAAAACAAAGATAAGTATTTGAATTGTCTTTCCTGTATATGATGTGTATTATACATTATAGAATGTTTACATTAATGATAGTATACTACTAATATGCATGTGATGGGTGAGTAGCCCATGGTGCTATACAACTGTCCATTGCTACTTATCTAGAATGAAACCTCTTTGCTGACATATTGGATTAGTGCACAATCTCAATGATGTCATGGTAGAGATGGAAGGCATTTAGAAAGTTTCCATGAGATATGGATGAATGTTGTATTGGATAAACAGTTGCATGATGTATAAGAATTTGTCGTTATGCATATGTTCTATGAAATGGTTCTAACCATGCAACTGGTGCATTTGACTTGTAGGAAAGGTCTTGTACAACCACCTACAAGAAAAGGGAGATGAGACTTGTTCCGAAGAAAAAGTGATGACAATTCAAGATTCACTCCAATAAACATGAACCTGAAGCTCCCAGGGTCAGGGACACCATGACAAAAGAAAGAGCTTCAGAGAGCGATAGACCCACCTTGAAAGATGAAGACCATCTTGGTCATGAGAGATATCCCAAGATGAAGAAAAGTATGACGGGGCTTCCAAACCAAAGTAAGAGGCCTCAGACACACTCTAGTTGTGTAACATAGTTGGGTGGCATCATTGATGATAGCCCTTCCGGCTATGGAAGAAGCTATCATCAAAGAGTAACAATTGATTATGGGGAATGATGTCTACGATATGGTTCCGAGACCTGAAGGGAAGTCCATAGTGTCTTCCATATGGATCTACAAGAACAAATGTACAAAGAAAGGTTTTTCTTAGAAAGAATAGACTATGGCATGACATACTCTATTGACCAGACACACTTCTTCAGTAGAACTATATATCAAACCAAGAACCACCTGTACAGAATATGATTTGTACAAGCTCATAAGGCACCCATAGATAAGCACATCCAGGATCTTGACAGACCACCTAGAGTGATGAACATCTTAACCTTTGCTACAAGGCTGAAGATGCAAACCTATAGAAGACAACAAGCTCACACATGGGTGCAAGAGGAACTTTTCGACAAAGTTCAAGATAAAGGGATCGTGGTATCTAGTAACCTGAGATGGATACATAGTAGCAGAGGATGCTACCTGTCACTCCAGTACAAAATGCAGAGATGATGCTCCACTTCAGGGGGAGTGACTACAGAATATCTCTGAGTTCGACATGGCACGACATGATGGACAGCTTCCAAATGGACCGATACTTTACCAAGAGTAAAGTGGGTTCCACCCTTCAAGGTTGAATGCAGAAGACTGGGATATGTCAATGATATGACATAATGAACTCATGGTAGATGCAATGATGGAAGAATACCAAAATGATGTTTGGGATATAGTACCCAAACCAAAAAGCAAGAGTGTGGTATCTTCCAAGTGGATTTGTTGTTGATGGAAGTCTTGAAAAATACAAGATTTGTGGCTAGAGGATTCTCTCATAGAGAGGGAATTGATTATGAAGAGACACTTGCTCCAGGAAGCAAGGTACACTTCCATCAGAACTATCATGGCACTTGCTTCCATGATGAAGTGGGATATACACCATATGGATGTAAATACAAGCCTTCCTTAATGGTGAGATTGAGGAAGAGGTTTACATCGAATACCCACAAGGATTTGAAGTCAAAAACAGAGTGACTCATGTATGTAAGTTGAAAAAGGCCCTGTACGACCTGAAGCAAGCTCCTAAAGCTTGGTATGGAAGGATAGATAGTTTCCTGACGAGCTTGGACTTTACCGAGAGTAAAGCTGACCCTAACCTTTACTTCAAGGTTATAGAAGATGAACCTGTCATACTACTACTATATGTGGATGACCTGTTTCTGACAGGGATGAGAAACTGATTATAGAATGCAAGAAGAAGCCCGCAGAGGAATTTGAGATGAAGACCTTGGGTTAATGCATTATTTTCTAGGTCTGTAGGTATAGTAGAACTCAGAAGGAATCTTTCTCAATCAGGGAAAGTATGCGGTAAATTTTTTGAAAAGATTTGATAGGTTGGAATATAAAGCCATGGACACACCCATGGATACCAACCTGAAGTTGTTGGTTGATGAATCATCAGAATTATTAGATGTGACTCAATACAGATAGATTATTGGGTCATTGATGTATCTAACAAATTCCAGACCAGACATTTGTTTTGCTGTGAACACCTTGAGTTGGTATCTAGTTCAACCTAGACATGTTCACCTGGTAGCTGCAAAACATGTAATGAGATATCTAAAAGGAACTATAGACTTTGGTATATACGATGATGGAAATCATGACTACAAATTGTATGGCTATACAGATGCAGATTGGGCTAGAAGTGTCTCAGACAGAAAAAGCACATCAGGTGGATGTTATTGTCCGGGGTTTGCTATGATTTCATGGTTTAGCAAGAAACAATCCAGTGTTGCTCTTAGCACGACTGAAGAAGAATACATAGCAGCTTGCTCTGCTAGTTGTGAAGCCATATGGCTTCAGAAAATGATGTTAGGTCTATTTAACCTGGAGTTGGATACCACAGTGATTCTATGTGATAACCAGAGTTGTATAAAGATGACAAAGAACCCAATGTTCCATGATAAATCAAAGCACATAGAAATCCGATATTTCTACATTTGAGATATGATACAGAAGGGAGCCATAAAGCTACAGTATGTGAGTACTGATGAACAAGTTGCCAATGTGCTGAAAACGCCTCTGTCTCGAATAAAGTTCGAATACTTTCGAGACAAGCTTGGTGTTGTTCAAAAATACCTTCCCTGAAAGGGGGAGCGGTGATGTTGCAGTGGGATTGTATCATCTCTGGACACTTGTCCTAAAGTGATCCGTAGACTTCTATCTCCGAGAAAGAAGTGGTATTGTATGATCCCTAGACACTTGTTCTATAGTGATCCGTAGACTTCTGTCTCCGAGAAAGAAGTGGGATTGTATCATCCCTGGACACTTGTCCTAAAGTGATTCGTAGACATATGTCTCTGAGAAAGAAGCATGATTGCATCATCCTTGGACCTAAGTTCTAAAGTGATAGGGAGTGGTTATCCCATAATGGTATCCGGTGACTTCAGTCTTCGAGAATGTGGTAAGATTGCATCATCCTTGGACCTAAGTCCTAAAGTGATAGGGAGTGATGATCTTGTAATGGTATCCGATGACTTCGGTCTTCGAGAATGTGGTAGGATTGCATCATCCTTGGACCTAAGTCCTAAAGTGATAGGAAGTGACTATCCCGCAATAGTATCCGGAGACTTCGGTCTTCAAGAATGTGGTAGGATTGTATCGTCCCTGGACTCAAGTGCTAAAGTGATCCGTAGAATTTCATCTTCGTATTGTGGATTGTAGGTTGTTGCTGATGATGATGATGTTGCTTATTGAAAGATCAAAGTATTGTTGATGATGTTGCCCAAAGTATTGTTGATGATGATGATGATGTTGCTGATCGAAAGATCAAAGTATTATTGATGATGTTGCCCAAAGTATTGTTGTTGATGATGATGATGTTGATCAAAAGATCAAAGTATTGTTGATAATGATGATGATGATCGAAAGGTCAAAGTATTGTTGATGATGATGTTGCTGATTGAAAAAGACTAAAATGATGATGATGATGTTTCCGATCGAGAATATCGAAGTGTTGCTGCAAAGGATCGAGAAGATCGAAGTGCTGATGCAAAGGATCGAAAGATCGAAGTGCTCATGCAAAGGATCATAAGATCAAAGTACTACTGCAAAGGATTAGAAGATCGAAGTGTTGTTATGAAGGATCGAAAGATCGAAGCGTTGCTTCAAAAGGATCAAGTGATCATGTGATGCAGAAGATGAAGAGTAACTGTTCCAAGTTATTGATTGTGGAAAACTTCCTGTGACATATAGATGTATTACCTCGACGTATTGTTATAAGTTATAACTGTCTCTCTTTTCTCCTATAGTATGTGATGATGTTGTCAGTAGAATAACCTTCTCGTTAAGGGGGAGTGTTGAAATATTGTAACTTCAAAGGATATTCTAAATGTATTTTAATGATGTAACCCAAGGGAGATGTTATTATTCCTTCGACGGGGTGTTACTATCATATTTGGTTATCATAGAGTCATGAGGTAAAGCCTCCACTTGTGTTGGGTCTTTTTAGTACCCTAATAAATAATATAATATACTGTTTTTTAGTATTCCTAGGTGAAGTCGACCCAGACAGTTTATTGGGGCCAACTTATCTAGTGCAAAATTCAATTGACAAATATGTATAAATAGAGGAGTTGTGGTTCTTATTTGAACACACACTCACTCACTTGTGAGGCGCATGGGAGAGAGAGAGAGACAGAACAGAAGGAGGAGAACACCCGGTTTTGGGTTTGTCTTTTATACATCTTATACAAAGGAAGTTTTTGTTGGGTTTTCTTCTGCATGAGGGTTTCTCGAGATAAATATTTGTGTTCTTTTGTGTGGCTGTGCTTGTCTATATTTCAGTGATATTTTTGTTATGGTTATGCTATTATAATGCTAAATGTTATAAGATCTGATATAACCATTAAAACTTAACACAAAGATCGGTTGCAAGGAAGGAAACGGGGAAAATAAAACACATAATACACAGTGCTTGATGGAATTAAAGAAAATGAAATTCCAAAGGTGCTACATAATCAAAATGTACGACAACAGAAACAATAAGTACCTCAAACTCATGCAAGTGTTGTTAGAATATCTACCAGGTTAAGTAGACCCCCTGAACGATACTCTCATTCATTGTATTATTTATTGTTGATTGATTATGTTGAACCAAAAAGTTATGAAGAGGTGATGTAGGTAGACACTAGAAGAAGTGGGAGCTAGGCATGAAAGAAAATATGGAATCCTTGGTATGAAATCAAACTTAGGACTTGGTTTAGTTGCCTACAGGTAAAAGAGCATTGCAAAATAAATTTGTTTACAGATTGAGAGAAGAAGATGGAGGAAAAAAACAGTACAAGGCTAGACTTGTTGTAAATGGATTTGCACAGAAGAAAGGTATAGGATTTGATGAAATATTTTATCTTGTTGTTAAAATGACTTCAATTAGGACTATTTTAAGTCTAGTGGAAGTAGAAGATTTGCATCTTGAATAGTTAGATGTAAAAATGATTTTTCTCCATGGGGATTTGGAGGAAGATATTTATATGCACTAGCCATAGGGGTATGAGGTCAAAGGGAAGGAGAATTTGAATTTAGTATGCAAGTTGAAGAAGAGTTTGTATGGTCTAAAGCAAGCTCCAAGGCAGTAGTGTTTACAATTTGACAGGTTTATTACAGAACACGGTTATAGTAGATGTCATTTTGACCACTGAGTTTATTTTAAGAGGCTAGATAATGGAAACTATATTATCTTGTTATTGTATGTAGATGGCATGTTTTTTGTAGGGTATAATGCATGATATAAATGTGCTCAAAAGGAAATTACCTAATTCATTTGCGATGAAGGATTTGGATGCTGCAAAGCAAATCCTTGGTATGAGAATAACAAGAGACACAAAAATCACAAATTAACAATCTTAGGGTGAGTATATAGAGAAGGTGTTGGAGAAGTTTAGAATGCACGATGCAAAACCAGTTAGTACACCTTTGGTCAACCATTTTAAACTAACTAAGGAGACGTGTCTAAGACATAGGAGCAGATAGAATACATGTCCAAGGTCCCTTAATCATCAAGATATGGTAGCTTGATGTATGCAATGGTGTACACAAGACCATATATTGCACATGTAATGGGAGTTCTGAGAAGGTATATGAACAATTAAGGTAGAGAGAATTGGGAGGCAGTAAAGTGGATTCTCAAGTATTTGAGAGGTACTACTACGCATGCATCATGTCTTGGAGGTTCAAGCATTTTTCTACATGAATATGTTGATTCAGATATGGCAGCTAATAAAGATGGCAGGAGGAGCACCACAGTGTATTCTTTTACTGTAGGTGGAACAACAATAAGTTGGATTTCAAAATTGCAAAAGGTTGTTGCACTTTCAACAATAGAAGCAAAGTATGTTGTTGTTATAGACGCTAGTAAGGATGATTTGGCTACAAAGGTTCATGGAAGAATTGAGTAAGAAGCAAGATAATAGCAGGATCTACAGTGATATCCAGAGTTCCATTCATCTTGCAAAGAACTCAGCCTTCCATTTCTAAGACTAAACATATACAACCAAAGTACCATTTCATACGATATGTTTTGGAAGATGGACAGTTGAAGTTGGAAAAGATACATATTAGCCATAATCCTACAAACATGTTACCAAAGGTAGTAACTAGGAAGAAACTGAATTCTTTGACAGTTTCACTCGGCCTTTAAGCATGAAGGTGAAGATGAGAAAATTTCCAAGTTCATGGTGGATCATAGTCCAACAGGTGTAGTGGTGATGGAGTTGTTGTGATCATATCTCCAAGTGGGAGATTGTTGGTTGTGGAGCCTGATTATAATCTTCATTTTTTAATACCCTAGGATGGTGGGGGTTCAGGGGAAGCTCCCATGAAGAGAAATTATTAGAAAAATGTCTTGTAAAATATTGTAATTTTGTAGTCAATCTAGAACGTTCATCATTAGGCCACAGATCTGATGGTAGAAGCTATGTTAGGGTTTTTTCCCTAAAAAGAAACCCTCTTTTTGTATGATGGAATTATATTGCAGTTGTGTATTGTGAAAGATCATTGTGACTGAGTGAGAGAGACTGCGAGAGAGTAAATAGGAGGTTGCATCAGATGTGTTGCAGGTTGTATCCCTTCATTTTTTGAATGGAATAAAAGAAAGGACTGGTTGTTTCTCCATATATGTATCCCATATCGAGTGAACCACGTATATTAGTGCATCTCTTGTATTGTTCTCGTATATGTTTTATTTCCACATTTATTTTATTTTATTGCTATGCGATCATGTTTTCTAACATTGATGTCATATGACAAGCTAGCTATCAAAGATATAATAAGATTGTTGGATTTTAATGAGTTGTACGAGCTCAATGCTAATATGCAAGGACCTTTGTGGCGTGATTCTTCATGGAACCCCAAAGAGAATATCCAACATTATGAAACTAAAAGGTTATACTCTCTCGTGCACCAAAAGAATCCTTTATCTTTTGTATTTAGTGTTAGATGGATCTCTTTTGATTTAGAGGATCGATGAATCCATTGCCTGCACTGTGTTTGGTTGCTTCACCTTAGCTATAGACTTTGGGTTTTTTCTTGGGTTGTTGTCTACTAGGGTCTACCATTTAAGCCCCTCTTGCTAAGGGCACACTGATATACATCTTTTCTTAGTTTGTATCTGACTTGAGACAGTGAAACATGTACTCTCTCGTGCATGAAAAGCATCCTTTATCTCTTGAATTTAATTTTAATGGATCTCTTTTGATTCAAAGGATCGATGAATCAATTGACTGCACTATGTTTGGTTGCTTCTCCTTAGCTATAAACTCTTGGTTTTTTCTTGTCTTGTTGTCTACTAGGGTCTATCATCTAAGCTCCTCTTGCTAAGGGAACACTGAAATATGTTTTATTTTTGTTTTCCAATCAATTTGAGACAGTGAAGCATATCTTATGGTATTGCGAGTTTGTTAGAAGTTGATAGAAACATGTTCATGACAAACATTTAGTTTTATTTCATGGATAACTTCAACAGTGAGCAATATTGTTTGGCGACTCCCAATTCATAGTACTTTATGTATTCACATAGAATTGGGATTGTCTTAGAATCACCACATTATTGATCATTTGGAAAGTCTAAAGCAATTTTTTATTTTTATTATGTTAATTTAATCCAATTCTTTTTCACTCTTAGTAGGAATAGGTATGTATGCACTTGTTTTCCAACGGTCATCTTCCAAGTTTTAATTAAAAATTCCAAAAATGTATCTGCCCTAGGATGCTTTGACTTTATTTTTTTCTTTAGTAGCACTAAGGAAGAGGATATAAGTCTTTATGCTTCTTTTTTCTTTTTAAATATCAACTTGTTAATACAAGTCAATTTTAAAATAAATAAATAAAAGCCATTATTAATAGAAGATAAAAAAATAGAGTATTTATTCCATTGAAATTTTACTAAAAAGTTCTTTGATAATAGCATTGAGAAATGGAAATATTATTATATTTAAGATATAGGATCCAAATATCAAACCAAGATCATCTCATGTAGATGGTTCAATAATAATAATTGCATCTCAATGGACCAACTAGACAACTTTTGAAATGCATATCAAAATCTTTGCAACAAAGTCAAACCCTTTTGGTTATGATAGACATGTGTTGGCCATAAAAATAGTTATTATATTGATGTCCTTCATATTGACAACTACCCTCCAAAACAAACCTATAGCATGCAGCTTCACCCTACTTTTGGTTGATCCACTATGGAAGCCTATATCAAAATAATGTTGCAGATTAAAGTTCTCAACCATTAAGTGTTAAATTAGTTCATATGCTAAGCTAGATCATTAGTATTTCATTTTGATTTCATAACAAAAGCATATAAACAGGATCACTGAAAGATAGACAAGCACAACCATACAAAAGGAGAACACAAAGATTTATCCTAAGAAAACCCTAAAGGGAAAAACCCAGCAAAAGCTTCCTCAATATAGATGCCCCAAAAGATAAAAGATAAAACCAACAAGGAGATCAAAGCCTGATCCTCCTCCTTCTCCAACTACTTCTCTTCTCCACTAATGCGCTACACAAGTGAGAGTGTGTGTGTCTCAAATGAGGAGCACCACACCTCTATTTATATTCATCTGTGCACTTGAATTAACTCATTCGACATGTAGGCTCGAGTTAAATCATGTAGGCTCGAGTTACACATGTAGGCTCAAGTAACCACACTGGGGTGCTAATGACCCACCTTTAGAATTAGAGGGGACTACCTCATGACTCTTATTAGTTCTTCCGATTAGAAGCATCGGGGTACAAGATAATACAAGTGGTGCTCCCGGTAGGACCATCGAGGACCACAAAAGATACATATAGAATATTCTTTAAAGTTATAATATTTCAACACTCCCCCTTAACGAGAAGGGTATTCTACAACAACATCAACAACAACAATAGTAGAGGAGAGATAGAGGACATCATCAGCATCATCAGGGTAACACATCTATAAATCATTGGAAGCTTTTCAACATTATGTAGTCTTCAAAACATCAACATCATCAAAACATCAACATGATCCTTCCTTTTGAAATTACGGGATCAACATGTCTGTGGTACTCAGACGATCCTTCTTGTCGGAATTACAGGATTTAGGTCTTTACGGAGTTACTAACGATCCTTCCTTTCGGAATTACGGGATTTAGGTCTTTACGGAGTTGCTAACGATCCTTCCTTTCGGAATTACGGGATCAACACATTTGTGGAACTCAGACAATCCTTCCTATTGGAATTATGGGATCAACACATCTGTGGAACTCAGACAATCCTTCCTGTTGGAATTACGGGATCAAGTCTTTACGGAGCTACCTTCATTTCGGAATTACGAGATTTAGGTCTTTACGGAGTTACTAATGATCCTTCCTTTCGGAATTACGGGATCAACACATCTATGGAGCTCAGACGATCCTTCCTTTCGGAATTACGGGATCAAGTCTTTATGGAGCTACTAACGATCCTTCCTTTCGGAATTACGGGATTTAGGTCTTTACGGAGTTACTAACGATCCTTCCTTTCGGAATTACGGGATCAACACATTTGTGGAACTCAGATAATCCTTCCTATTGGAATTACGGGATCAACACATCTGTGGAACTCAGACAATCCTTCCTATTGGAATTACTGAATCAAGTCAATGATACTTCCTTTCGAAATTACAGGATTTAGGTCTTTACGGAGTTACTAATGATCATTCCTTTCGGAATTACGAGATTTAGGTCTTTACAGAGTTACTAACAATCCTTCCTTTCGGAATTACGGGATCAACACATTTGTGGAACTCAGACAATCCTTCCTATTGGAATTACGAGATCAACACACATTCTCGAGTACCGAAGTCACCGGATCCATTCTGAACCGAAGTTCAAGGATGATACAATCCTACCACCTTCTCAATGACCGAATTTCACCGGATCCGTTATGAACCGAAGTCCAAGGATGATACAATCCTGCCACCTTCTCAATGACCGAAGTTCACCGGATCCGTTCTGAACTGAAGTCCAAGGATGATGCAATCCTGCCACCTTCTCGATGACCGAAGTTCATCGGATCCATTCTAAACAGAAGTCCAAGGATGATACAATCCTGCCACCTTCTCAATGAACAAAGTTCACCGGATCCGTTTTGAACCAAAGTCCAAGGATGATACAATCCTGCCACCTTCTCGATGACCGAAGTTCACCGGATCCGTTCTGAACCGAAGTTCAAGGATGATACAATCCTGCCACCTTCTCGATGACCGAAGTTCACCGGATCCGTTCTGAACCGAAGTTCAAGGATGATACAATCCTGCTACATTCTCGATGACCGAGGTCACCAGATCACTTTTGGACACATGTCCCAGGATGATACAATCCCTCTTCATTCTCGAAAACCGAGGTCTCCAAATCACTTTAGGGCAAGTGCACAGGGATGATACAATCCCACTGCAACATCACTACTCCCCCTTTCGAGGAAGGTCTTTCCGAACCACACCAATCTTGTCTCAAAAAGTGTTCGAACTTTACTCGAGACAGATTTTTCGTCAACACATCATCATCTAGACCATCATCATCTACATCTTCAGTATGTGAATACCGAATTATCACCATCTGTATCTCCAGTATGTAAATACTGAAAGCATCATCATCTATATCTTCAGTATAGAAATACTGAAAGCATCATCACCTCTATATTTAGTATAGAAATACGGAGTCACCATCATCTGCATCTACAATATGTAAATACTGAAACATCATCTATATCTTTAGTATGGGAATACTGAAACATCATCATCTGCATCTTTATCTTGTATGTAGAAATATCAGATTTCTATGTGTTACGATGGAACACAGGGTTCTCTGTTATCACAACTCTCGTTATCTCATAGAATCAATGTAGTATCCATCTTCAGGTCAAGGAGACCTGATATCAGCTTCCTAAG
>LPNX011051055.1:278634-337126 GCA_001517045.1 Pseudotsuga menziesii | reverse complement strand
TCCATGGGTGTGGCCATGGCTTTGCATTCCAACATATTGAATCTCTTCAATATCTCTACCACATACTTTCCCTAGTTGAGAAAGATTTCTTCTGAACTTTGTCATATTTCTAGACCTAGGAAATAGTGCATTAACCCAAGGTCTTTCATCTCAAATTCTTCTGCTAGTTTCTTGTTTCTTTCCATGATCTGTTTCTCCTTCCCTGTCAAGAATAAGTCATCCACATATAATAACAGGATGACAGGTTCATCTTCTACAACCTTGAGATAAAGGTTAGGATCAGCTTTGCTCTTGGTAAAGCCCATAATTGACAGGAAACTATCTATCCTTCCATACCAAGCTCTGGGAGCTTGCTTCATGCCATAGAGGGCCTTCTTCAACTTACATATATGAGTCCACCTGTCTTCAACTTCAAATCCTTTCGATGTAAAACTCTTCCCCAATCATACCATTAATGAAGGATTGTCTTTACTTCATCATGAAAGCAACTACCATCATAGTTCTGAAGGAAGTGTACCTTGCTTCCTGGAGTAAGTGTCTCTTCAAAATTAATTCCCTCTTTCTTATAGAAACCTCTATCCACAAGTCTTTCCTTACTTCTATCAGCGACATATTTTATCTTGCAAATCCATTTGTAAGATACCACATTCTTGCTTTCTGGTTTGAGTACTATATCCCAAACATCATTCTAGTATTCTTTCATCATAACATCTTCCATGAGTTCATCTTGTCAAATCATCAACATATCTTAGTCTTCTGCATTCAACTTTGAAGGTTGGAACCCACTTTACCCTTGGTAAAGTCTCGATCCATCACGAAGCTATCTATCATGTCGTACCATGTCGAACTCAGATATCTTCTGTAGTCACTCCCCCTGAAGTGGAGTATCATCTTCCCTCTACATTTTGTACAGGTGGTTCTATGCTTGATATATACTGGTCAATAGAGTATGTCATGTCATAGTCTATTCTTTCTGAGGCAAATCACAAACCTTGATTTGTATACTTGTTCTTGTAGATCCATATGGAGGATACTACGTACTTCCCTTTATGTATTGAAATCATATCATATACATCATTCCTCATGATCAACTATTATTCTTTGATCATAGCTTCTTTCATAGCATTCTTTTCTTCTTCTTGAGTTATCTCTCATACCCATGGTGGTTCGAGGTGGATCTACTGCTCTCTGAAGCTTTTTCTTCCATCATGGTGTCTCTGACCCTGGGAGCTTCAGATTTTATTGGAGTGAATCTTGAATTGTCATCACTTGTTCTTCAGAACAAGTCTCATCCTTCTTGTAGGAGGTTGTACAGGACCTTTCCTACAATTCAAATGCACCAGTTGCATGGTTAGAACTATTTCATAAAACATATGCATAACGACAAATTCTTATACATCATGCAACTGTTTAGCCAATACAACATTCATCCATATCTCACAGAAACTTTCTATATGCCTTCCATCTCTACCATGACATCATTGAGATTGTGTACTAATCCAATATGTCAGCAAATAGGTTTCATTCTAAATAAGTAACAATGGATATTTGTAGAGAACCATGAGCTACTTACCCATCACATGCATGCAAACAACACATCAACTGAATATAATCAAATGCATAACAAAACAATATCATTAAATGACAATTGAATACTCATCTTTTGTTTGTTTCGTGGGTAGACTCCTTCTTGATCATTTTGCTTCATCATCTTCTTCATCCATGAAATCATCATTTCTTATCCAAATGATAAGATGGATAAGAGGTTCGTCAAGAATTGATTTCTTCATATTCCTCATCACTTGAGGGATCTTCTTTGAATGGTGAGAGCTTGATCTTCAATTTGCTCCCATCTTTCTTCTTCTCTTCTTATGAGACGAGCTTCTTCTTCTTCCTAGATTCAATTGAAAGTAATCACTTCCTTTTGGCACGCATTCCTCACATGAATGAATCTCATGATCATGGGAGGCCATTCTCTGCTTCTTCTTCTACCGCTTCAAGATGTTATGCATTCTGTATCTTCACATTCTTCAACCGTTTTTTCAAATCCATCTTCTGAATTATGTTCTTATCTTCAAATAGCTTGATCAAGGAATCAAACATCTTCGGTGTCTTTAGGGAAGACACTTGTGGTACAAGTTGATCCGTGATTGAATCAACAATGATATTCTTGGCCTTGATCAAGTTCTTCTTGTGTAAGGCTTTGAGGTTCATCTCCCTCTAGAACTGGAACCTCTCTACTCATGTACGTGTCCAATTCATTTTCTTCAGAGAGATCAAATACTTCCATGCTTGGAAGTTTTAAACTTCACCAAGCTTATCATCAAGTTGATGTGATAGATCACTTTGAAATGAGAACCTCAAATGCAAATAGCAAAAGATTAGATCTTACCGATTTGAGGTGTCCGTCCTGCTTTCGAAGCTGGCTGATCTAGGGTTTGTCAGAGAAACCCTAATTTTCAAAACTTCGAATCTTTCAGATTTGATTGGATAGAAAGATAGATCTCTTCAAATGGAGCTGTCCAATGTACTCCTTTTCTAAAAACAGTGGATGGAAGCTCCCGGAACAGGAAGCCCTAGTTTTCCAATTTCTTCTACAGAAATGCATGTTACTGTTTCTGTGATATCTCCAAAAATTACTACTCCTCTGTGTTTGAAATTTCGCACTGAGGTAACCTCGCATGTCCCTGATCCAACACCATAGGTTTCATCATAATTGGTTTCACCAATTGGTATTTATGATCATTTTCCCAAGGTGACCTGTTACAGGACTGTTCAGAACAGTGAAGTTGTACGGCATGCCACATGTCACTGTTTCATCTTCAGGTTTGGAAATTCAGACCACAGAAAGTAAACTCCGTGCTCTTTCTGGAACATCTTCAGGAATTCCATTTGGACCTCTGTAGCCCAAGCTACAACAATTCTCCCCAGGTGTTCTGTTTAGGGATGAATTCTGGAAGAGGCTGGAACCCTAACTTGGAGGGATCATATCTCCCAGAATATAGCGAATATGAGGTTGAATTTTGGACATAGTGTAAATCAGGATTTTATCTTCGGCCTCTGAAATTTTCAACTCCTGATCCTTTTCCAATATCAGGATATAACGAATGTACCAAAACTTAGTAGTTTTAGTATTTAGGGTTTTTCTAGATCGGGGTCAAACTAGGGTTTGACTTTTTCGTAGTTTCACCCAACCAATTTTCTTGATCCAGGTCTCTAAACTTCGATTTTGATGAGGAGAAAAATCCTATGCTGGGCTCACTCAAAAATTCTTCTTCTGTAGAAAGCCCTAATTTTCCGCACCAAAACTGAAAAATGCTCAAAATCAAATTCCGCTTCGACAGAAAGATGCGCCCTTCAATGGAGAGTCAGTCTAGCCTCTTTTTGCTGATCAATCATGGATAGAGACCCCAAAAAATAAGAAGCCCTAGATTCTTTAGCTGCACAATGTCTTCTTTCAGGGTGGCTCTGATACCATGTTAAATTTTCGTATGCTAAGCTAGATCATTAGTATTTCATTTCGATTTCATAACAAAAGCATATAAACAGGATCACTGAAAGATAGACAAGCACAACCATACAAAAGGAGAACACAAAGATTTATCCTGGGAAAACCCTAAAGGGAAAAACCCAGCAAAAGCTTCCTCAATATAGATGCCCCAAAAGATAAAAGATAAAACCAACAAGGAGATCAAGCCTGATCCTCCTCCTTCTCCAGCTACTTCTCTTCTCCACTAATGCGCTACACAAGTGAGAGTGTGTATGTCTCAAATGAGGAGCACCACACCTCTATTTATATTCATCCGTTCACTTGAATTAACTCATTCGACATGTAGGCTCGAGTTAAATCATGTAGGCTCGAGTTACACATGTAGGCTCAAGTAACCACACTGGGGTGCTAATGACCCACCTTTAGAATTAGAGGGGACTACCTCATGACTCTTATTAGTTCTTCCGATTAGAAGCATCGGGGTACAAGATAATACAAGTGGTTCTCCCGGTAGGACCATTGGGGACCACAAAAGATACATATAGAATATTCTTCAAAGTTACAATATTTCAACATTAAGACCACCACATTCAGATGCAGATTCAAGATTTGTAGTTTAACATGAGGAATTCATTAATTTATAAAATTACATATGCATACAAATCTTGTAATTAGAAATCCATACTTCTAGGTTGAACCTTCAAGTGTCCATCATGAAGGGGTGTGTAGCTCAAGAAGAGAGTGGCGCATCAGCTAAAGGGCAAGTCTTGGGTTTGATTGTTATCCTAATCACTTTTAAACATAGCATCATAGCCAAATTAGTGAGGAGGCCTTAGCCAAAATGTAGTGTGAGGGGGCAGTGAGGGGATGTTAGACAACAACCCTTGCTTTTATGTTGAACTTTCAAGGGTGCCCATTATTAAGGGGTATGTAGCTTAGTGGTAAAAATTACATTGGCTCTAGGAAAGTCTTGCGTTTTTCCATAGCCCACCCAATTTTCAACACAAAGCTAATTTAATGCTTTACTTTTTTGCCCTTTGACTGATAATGCCAATTACCTTTTGCTTGAAAGGCATCCAGTGAATATGTATTGAGATACCTTATGATAGCAAGTTTTGTTTGGTATGTGTCATATTATTTGCATGTGGGTTGCACCAAAGTTAGATCCTCCTGTGTGTAGTGATTTCATATGCGTTGGGTGTGCCAGAGGGGAGCGCCTAGCCTCTCCCTATCGAGGGTTTGGGGCAGTTCCCTCAAAAACAAATTGGATTGTTTTCTGAGCTTTTTGGCCTAATGTGTAATTTAATCTCGGTTAAGGGAATGGGGTTGTAATCAAATCCAAGTTAATGTATTAGGGTCTTGGATGCTACAAATACCTAAATATTCTATTGTGAATGGTTAAGTGATATACAATGAGAAAGATATATGTGCAGCTCGAAGTTTTGTTGGTTTTGGCAATTAAAGATTTCTAGAGTAAATCTCTATGTACTATGTGTGTGGCATTGTTTAATTTATATTTTGCTTTAAAATTTATATACATTATTTCACTTCACAGATTTGAAAGACATCTAATAAAAAATATATTGAGATATCTTATAATAAAAATGTATTGAGATATCTTAAAACAACCAGTTTAACATCAAAAACAAAAGTTCTATCTAAAGCCTTTGTTCTTGGTTCTCTATAGAAGCACTCTAAACTCTTTCAAAAAGAACATTATGAGAATGTTTACAACCCTCCCTTCTCTTTTCCTTATACCCACCTTCATTTCAAGATAGAAGAATTCGGAGTTAAAGATTCCATTTTTAAATGAATCACCATTGATTAGATCGTTAACTAAAAGGTCTTACAATGAAATCGACAATGAGACATGATTGAAAAGAAACCATGTAGCTATAAAACATAAGTTATTGGTATATCTGGATTGCAGGCTGTTGGATATACTCTTGGGAGGTTACTGTTTCCAAGGTTAAAAAACCAGAAAACATAAAGATATTGTTTATCCCTTATGACACTTCATTGTGATGAACAATAGAATATTCATAAAGATGAAAGAAAAAGGAAAAAAAAATGAAGTTGATTTACACCATAAAGATTACAATGCAAAATTTGATTTGACACCAAGGACTATTCTATTTATGCATGCTTAGTTTTCCCTTGGTTTTCATTTTTCCACCAACAGCGTGTATTTCCTGAGTATTGTGCAAAAACCAGAAAACACCATTTTGACAGACAAATATTGTGTTGGTAGTGATTGATTGAGGAATTTTGGCAATGAGGGATTGAAGACCATGCTATTATCTGCATCCGGATGTACTTACTCTTTATCCAGTGTACATATGGTATAGGAAGGCATGCATTTAAAAAACCATAAAAAATGAATTTTCAATCTCAGATAATCAGGCAGAATCTGGTCTTTCCGGACAGGAGCAACTTTTGGTTCATAAATGAAATTATATAAGTGTAGCAAGCTTGATAATTTTAAAACAACATTCTCCAAGTTTAATCACCTGATTTAGACCTAAAATAACATCAGGGCATGAATTTTAGCGTAACTACGAAAAAACAATCAAATATGTGCCAGAGCCCAACTTGGGAGATTGATACTAGAGGAAGGACTATTTGGAGATTCTGTTTCAGTTTGTCATCTATCTGGAATAATACCAACATAGATCTATTTAAAATGGATCTACCAAGTACTTAGATGGATCAAATCTCTCAAGGTGCAAATCATTTTTTAGAGTGGAAATGTATAATCCAATGTTTATGGTTTTAGTTTATCTAATTTATGTTGTTTTATATATGCAATTCTAAATAATTTAAATTTAATTTAAGTGGACATGTTATTTTAAATTATTTTTTATTATTTTTTATAAAAGATACTTGTCAAATCTAAGATGAGCACAGAAAGAGTTACACATCTCTTCCCTATTGGGCTGTAGAATGCGCCTCTTTAGTGCAACAACTCTCTAATTTTATTTTCATCAGAGGGCATCCATACACTGTCATTCACCTCGAATGATACAGCTTTTGATATTTATCTTCATCCAAGAGTATCCATACACAGTATGGTTTGCATTTTCATTGTGAACTTATGATTGTAGATGCTTTTTTTCCTAATAGCAGACTTTGGGTTTTAAACAGGGAGTGGGCATTTTTTAGTGCTGGGTTGATTATGAGCAAATGGAAGGTTATATCATGCCTAATGATACCAGAATGGCAAGTCTCAGAGCATACTTGCTTGATTTACAGACGCTTACTAGACACAGGAATGTCTTCAAGCAATTCTGATGCGATCATTTAGCACGAAGCCATGACGCAGAGCATACTAAGCCTTTCAGACTTACAGACTCAGACTTTCGAAGTCGAGCGGACTACTTGCTCAAGACTCTAGACCTTCAGACTTGCAGAGCTCACTACTATCTCAATGCGACTCTATGACCCAAATGACCCGATGATCTCAAATGAGCCCGAGGGGTCTTATTTATACAAACTCAGTCGGTCACCCGGTGACAACGAACTAGCACTAACCGGTTAAATGTGGATCCGGTTACCAAAACCTACACTAAGAGGTCAAAACCGAATCATCCGGGGCGACAAGTGGGGACAACCACTGTCGTTATCTCGTCCCTTAATTGGCCAGAGGCATTACGGGGACCCGGAATCTTCTGTCATGGCCGACAGACTCTAGACATAGTACACAGTGGAGCATTAACTGGCCCACGTCAGTTTATTCCCTAAACTATTACACAGACGAGCATTAATCCGGTCGTCGTCGGAAACCGTGTCAGGCAATCCTGGCTGACTCAGGCTTCAGAGGGTCCACAACAGCTTTCAATCCCAGCCGTCTCTTCCTTGCAACATGAGGTCTAATTCAGAATCATCAGAATCATACTCATGACGTCCGAATAGTACATCTTCATCTAATTCTCTGTAAGGCACAGGAGATGGAGGTGGATACAGGAACTGGCCGAAACATCTTTCAATATCAGATCCTTTGAATAAAGGATTCGGCTCGCATATAAATTCTCCTCTGAAATGTGAAGTAACTTTATAGTCCAGTGGGATTTCTCTGGTAGTAACTTTGGACTCTATGTGCTCTCCAGCGATAGATCTTCTGATAAACTTTTGTTGAACATAAATTCTATTGCCAAGTGGTTCATATGTTCCACCTTCATGGACTAGCTTAAACTTAAACCATTGGAAGTTTTGGTGAGCAACATCAAGATCGGCTTTTAAGTGCAGAATGAAGTTTGCACGCCGATTTTCCCAATCTGTTCTTGGACAGAAGGTATCCAAGAAAACATCAGTCCACCCAGACCAGGTCTGATTGAATGCTAGGTCTACTGGGTCTGCGCAGATGATGATACTGCCTCTTTCTCTGCAGTATTGGAGAATAAGATTGTATGATGTCCAGGTGAGCCGACCATCACACAGATCAACATATTTTTCTCCATTTTTATCCTCACCTATCCAGAGTTCTCGACAGTTTGAGATCTTTGGATATGCATCTGAGAAGCTCTGAAATGCTTCTTTCTCCCATCGCTCTAGGATTTTCAACTTGCATGGCGATGTCTGCATATTCTTGACCAAGGTGAGCTGCAAGAATCTTTTTGCTTCATCGACTGAAGCATACTCCAAAGAATCGATTCTAACTTCTTTGGGGAAGGTATTGTCCCAAGGCAGGATGAACAATCCTTCTTTCTTGATCAATTCTTCATGCGTCTTTGGCGCACGGGCAATATCTTCTTCAGCTACAACAATTGCTGCAGTGGTTGGCTGGCGGTCTCGGCTATAGAGGCGATCATATACTTCTTTTCTCATCTGAGCCTCTGTCATGGGAGCTTTTCCTTTTGCAAGATCCCTTGGGGGATCATTCTTCTCATTTCCAGCTCTTGAATTGCTGTCTCTGGCAGAAAACATCTTTAAGGCCTTCGGCTCTATCTTCTGTGCTGATTCCCTGGTTAACATATCAGCCAAGCAATTTAAGTAACCTGGCTTATAGACAATTTCATAATCAAAAGAACTTAACCAAGAAAACCACTTTAAAATTCTACTAGAGTTTTCGGCCATTAAACTCTCATTCTTGAATATGTCGGGCATGATCTTCAAGTTTGTTCTGATGATGAACTTCACAGGTTTTAGGAACAGCTTGAAATGCTTAACAGTCTTTTTCACAGCCAAAATTTCTTTATGGCTTGACGGGTATTTTAGTTCGGCTCCTTTAAACGCACCAGACCCGTAGCCACATATGTTTTCTTTGCCATTAATGGCTTCTAAAAGGACACCACCCCATGTAGTAGAAGAGGCGTCTGTCCCTATGATGAGCTGGCCATTTCCAGTAGGCAAAGAAAGGGGAGGCAGTTCCATAACTTTCAACTTTATCTGTCGAACTACATCAGTCATTTCTGCAGACCATTCAATCAGATTTTTCTTTAATCTCTACTGCAGAACATAGATATCTTCGGTTTGTCCTTTGTAGAAGGGCTGAATGTAATTCAGAGATCCTAAGAATCTCTGCAACTGTGTCTTGTCTAGAATTTCATCAGGAAACTTTTCAAAGCCTGACAAGACATGATTTTGAAGGATTATCTGTCCTGACTTAATCTTGAATCCCAAGAATTCAATCTCTGTTTTGTCGATCTCCATCTTCGGCTCGGACAAAACTAACCCATGCTCATTAGAGGAAATTTCAACTCAAAATGGGCCTCCTAAAATGAACTAATAAAATAATAGTTAAAATAATAAAATAATATTTATTAATTTTGGAGGAAGAAAATTAAAAAACTACTTTTTTGTTTGTATTTTTGACATATCTCCCTGTGTTTTTACTCAAATTTCGATCGGGAGAGCTCGTTGGATGCGGAATTAAATTCCACATCCAACTAGTACCCACTCGACATACTTTTGACGGACCCCGCTACCCCAAAAACAAGAAATACCTGAAAAAATGAAATGATGACATCATCATTCCATTTTTTTCAAGTATTTCTTGTTTTTTGGGTAGCGGGGTCCGTCAAAAGTATGCCAAGTGGGTACTTGTTGGATGCGGAATTTAATTCCGCATCCAACGAGCTCTCCCGATCGAAATTTGAGTAAAAACATAGGGAGATATGTCAAAAATACAAACAAAAAAAGTAGTTTTTTTTGTGATACCTATCCCCAAATTTATATTAAAAAAGTGTTTAAGACCTATACGGTATTTCAAATTTAAAACAAATTTCATTGGCTAACACATGATGACATGGAATTTGAATAAAAGTTAAAAGGCCCATTTTGAGTTGAAATTTCCTCTAATGTGTATACTAATTCGTAGAATTTCTGCAGATGCTTCAGGTGTTCCTGCAGACTGTGAGAGAAAATTAGTATATCATCAATATAAACTAATGTCCAATTATAATCTTTGAAAATGTCCTCCATGCGCTTCTGGAATTCGGAGGGGGCATTGTTTATCCCAAATGGCAGCACTTTCCACGGGTACTATCCTCTGGGTACCAGGAATGCTGTCTTGAATCTATCCTCAGCTTTAATACCGATCTGGTAGAAACCAGACTTCAAGTCAAACTTGCTGAAGATAACACAGCCTGTTATTCTTTGAAGGAGGCTGGATTTATTAGGAAGAGGGTAGCGAACCTTTTGCAATGCAGCATTCAGCGGCTTGTAATTTACCACTAACCGCGGATTACCTCTCTTCTGCTCATAATGTTTGTTGACAACAAACGCTCTACATGCCCATGGACTCTTGGCGGGTTCTATCAGACCTTTCTGCAATAGTTCCTGGATTTCAGAATCACAGAACTGAACTTCTGATGGTGACATCAAAGTTGCTGAAGCTTTCATAGGTCTAATCTTCTGGTTCGGATCATAGGGCAGTGAGACGAAATATTGTTCTCTAGTCCAGAATGCATTTGGACTATCTGAGCAACAATCTTTACGAAGCTTCTCAGAAATCTCCTTAAGAGCTTTCTCACCATGTAACTCTGAGAAGATTTTACTGCGCTCCATTTTCATGAGTTGTGCAGAGTTAGGAAACTGTACAGGAAACGGCTCAGGAATAGGACAAACAGATGGAGCTTGGAAAGACAAAGGAAATCTAACAAACTTATTGTCAAAAGTACAGATGAAGGTTTTCTTATGGTGGTTAACAAAATACGGGCTAACTTGATGAAGAAAGTTAGAACCTAAAACCACATCTTCACTCATGTCATCCATTCGATATATGGTTAACATTCTACAGACATTCTGAAAACTTACAGTGACTTCGGCTTTAGCCTGTAGACGAATGGGTGCTCCATTAATGGTTGTTCCGCCATCAATAGTCTTTTCCCAGTAATAACTAGGAAGGGCTGAACCATGAGCGAGATTAACCTGACAGCCAGAGTCTATCATACAAGCAAGAGTATAAGGGTTATATTCACATGGTCGGAAAGAAACAAGAATAAACAACTTTGGACCTGAAAGCATTGACAGACTGATAAGACGCTGTTGAGGAGGCGGAGAAGGGGGAGGAGACTGTTCTGGTGTTTCTTCCTTCTCTCTATGCATTCAATATTCAGTGCACTCTCATAGTGCTTACTGAGATCATCATCCGATGATTGATCTCTTTCAATTTGAATCACCTTGACTTCGCTCTTCAAATATTCTATCTTTTTGCAGGGTGCTCTCAGTTCTTCTTGTCTTTATTTGATTTCAAGTCTCAGCTTAGCTTCTCGGCTTCTTCTGAAACTCTGTCTTTCTTTATGCCCTTCTGGATAATTTCTGTATAGATCTGCAGGGCTGTATGAAACAGAGCTTTCATACTCTACCCTCTGTTTTCCTTTGCAAGCTTCTAACTGTGTCTGCAGCTGCTTCTTCTTATCTCTGAGACGGATTCTCTCAGGAAACTGATACGGCTCTAGCTCAGAAAGTCTGAGATCTATGGAAGCTATTTCTTTCTCTAATTCTTGTTGTCTAGCTGGAGAGGAAAACATGAAAACATTAAACATATTTAAGCTGAAATCGAAATCAGGGACCTGGAACCCCCCTAAATTTGCTTCAGAGTCAGAATCATAACATGAAGAATCAGGAGCAAATTTATTAAGCTCAGGTTGAACTGAAACATCTGAATCACTAGGAGAGTCAGATTCAGTGTCATCTGGAAGATAGATATATTCACCAGAAGGTTGTTCATCGTCTTCTGGGTGATCCCACCAGCGAGAATCAAGATTATCGCAGAAGGCTGCAAGCTTGGGCTTGCTCTTCTTCTTTGGGCATTTGCTCGCCCAATGACCAGGCTTGCCACATAGGAAACAGTTCTTGTCAGTAGCCTGATACGAACGACGCTTGATAAACTTTCTAGGCTTATACTGCTGAGGCCTAGACTGCCTGGGCTTATGCTTCTGCTTTCTGGAAAACTGCAAGGGCTTATCCGGATAGTGATATCTCGGCTGACTTGTATGGAAACCCTTGGACCTTTTCTTCGAATGGCATTTACATCCAGACTTTAAATGTCCACGGTTGTGGGCTCCACAACCCCAATCAGGCATCTGGGCAACATTTTTGCAGAAGGACGGTGTGAACATGTCCTGATGCCGCTTGAAATCTTTCTCCACTCTTTTTGACAGGCAATGCTCCTGCCATGTTTCGATGACGTATTGGTGAAGCTAGGCAATGGAAAGATCTTGGTAAGTCAAGTGCTTATCTTTCATGAACTTTTCCACTGCATCTGGAACGTGTCCAGGAAAACTTCACAGATAATGCTTTAAGTAAGCCGGATCATTAGCTTTACCTACAGAAATTAACAACTTCTGAATGTAACAAAAATACTGTTGTTCCTGTGACAGATTGCACAGTCTAGCTGTCATAAACAACGAAGCATAATGATCAGTCATATCACCATTATCTTCCCCATAAAATTGTTTTATGAGGGCCTTCAATATCTGCTGATCTGCATCTCGGGCTGAAAGCATGCTGTTCTTTGCCTCTTGGGGCAAATGTCTCCACCATTCGGCTGCAAGACCGGAGAATCCTGAAACTATGTTATTTGCAAGATACAAGCTAGTCAGAGAAGCATCTCTGGTTCTCTGAGCAATGGTCCAATTTTGAAGAAGATTAAGGGCGGCCTTAATTTCTTCACGACTCTGACAACCTATGTTCAAGACTGGATGATCTGGCATTTGTGATATAAGGTTGTTCATGGAAGTAACACCAAAGTTGGTGTAGAACTTAGGACCAGTGGATGCTGAAGGCATAGCTGTATCCATTTCTGGAATCTAGATTTCTATGTTTTCTGGTTCTGTCTTTATGAGAGCATGACCATAGGGCTGTCTAGAATACATCTGCAAATCGTAATATTTCGGCTCTAAGGCAGGTGGTAGCCCTTTTATTACTTTAACCCAGCCACATAGATTTTCAAACTCAGCTTTGCTCTGACCAAAATCAAAGTCAGACTTGTTTGGATCTCTTTTAGGGACATGGAGCATCCCGAACGAGAAACTCCGCTCAAGTGGAGAGGTGGCGGATTTCTTCTTTGTGTCGTAGCCTTGCAATACTAAGGCTAATGCTTCTTTGCTGATTTCTGGAGCTTTCTTTTTTAATTTTTCATTCGCCAACAAAAGCTCTTCTATTTTTTGAAGTCTGCGATCTATTCTGTCTGCTGCAAATGGAGAAGCTTAGTAATGGATCCCACAATGGATGTTGCTACACACAGTTCATTAGACTGTCAGCAGGAAGGGAATAATGAAGTATCTCTAGCAAAGAGACGCTCATCCTTCACAGAATGTTCCACCTCAGCCCCAGATTCCTCCATCATCCACATCTCTAACTCCAATCCCTCAGCTGATTGGCAGTTACCTGAGATTCTTCCACGAGAAGTATATAAGTTATCTGGTTGGAATTATTTTTCCTGTTCGCAAATAAAAGTGTCATCAGTAGACATTCCGTTTACTGATTCTCAAGACCCTCTTCATATAAATCCGTTAGATAAGTCCCAAATAGATTGGGCTAGAAATAAAGGTTATAAATATGCTCATCTTGGAGCTATTCATTTAGGTTTGAATCCTCTTGTTCGTCCATTCTTACCTATCTCTTCCCTCTGTGTTGCAATTGACACCAGACATACAGAATTTGCACATGCTATAGTTGGTGGTTTCACCGCACCCCTGCACAATGGCCCTGCTTTTGGTACAATATTTCCCAAGTATTCTATTAGTCTTGACGACCCGCACATCTATGACCTCCTTAAAGCCTACATTCTCCCCCAAGGCTTTAGCATGATGACTGGTTCCCGCATCCTTCAGCTCAAGAGTTTAGTCTGTATACGGTTTGGTAATGATACTATGCCTCCTTTACAGAAAAAGGTCAAGAAGAGTTCACACCTGCACAGCGTGGTGGAACAAGACCATTCCAAGCAAGCTCAGCCTGTCACTTTTGACTGGACGTCTATAAAGTATCCCCAGCAATGGGAGATAAAATACAACGAGCTTAGAAACTTTGAGGCTACACGTCAATATTTGATATCCAGACCCTTGAAATTTGATAGAAGCTCAAACTCTTTTCGATCTCATGAACCAGACCTTGCTCTTGTAAATAATTTCTCTAGATCATCTTCTGTATCTTCTTCCTGTAGCATACCAGCTTCTGTACATTCTGAATCTTCACATTCTGGACTTGGCATGAATGAACACCGCGGTCAGCACTCAGACTGCCCTGCCTGCAGAAAGAATTTAGATAGACTTCAGCACTATAAGAATAATCCTAGGCTTGGGATGTTTACTGTAAACCTGCCTAGAGAAAACAGCGCAGTAGAAACTACAAACAGTCATAACCAGAAGTCCTACTACCCTGGTAGGAATCTTCCAGATTCTCCCTTTAGACAGTTCTCAAATGATGGCTTAGTTAAGAAAGAGTTCTTACCTATTAAATCATCCGGAGCAGATGAGTCTGTGTCCGACGAAGCCAAGCTAGCAAACTGGGGAAATCTGCAGAACAAGTTGACTGCAAAGAATCTAGATGAAGTTGCTCTAGATCTTATTAAACTGTGTAGTGCTATGGCTGAAGAGAAAGACCAGATATCTGCAGTTGAAGCCAAGTTTGGCCTGATAGATCATCTCCTATCAGACACCAATGAAATAAAAGATGCTGTTGCGAAGGCAGCAGACAGAATAGATCGCAGACTTCAAAAAATAGAAGAGATTTTGTTGGCGAATGAAAAATTAAAAAAGAAAGCTCCAGAAGTTAGCAAAGAAGCAGTAGCCTTAGTATTGCAAGGCTACGACACAAAGAAGAAATCCGCCACCTCTCCACTTGAGTGGAGTTTCTCGTTCGGGATGTTCCATGTCCCTAAAAGAGATCCAAACAAGCCTGACTTTGATTTTGGTCAGAGCGAAGTTGAGTTTGAAAATCTACGTGGCTGGGTTAAAGTAATAAAAGAGCTACCACCTGCCTTAGAGCCGAAATATTACGATTTGCAGATGTATTCTGGACAGCCCTCTGGTCATGCTCTCATAAAGACAGAACCAGAAAACATAGAAAGCCAGATTCCAGAAATGGATACAGCTATGCCTTCAGCATCCACTGGTCCTAAGTTCTACACCAACTTTGGTGTTACTTCCATGAACAACCTTATATCACAAATGCCAGATCATCCAGTCTTGAACATAGGTTGTCAGAGTTGTGAAGAAATTAAGGCCGCCCTTAATCTTCTTCAAAATTGGACCATTGCTCAGAGAACTAGAGATGCTTCTCTGACTAGCTTGTATCTTGCAAATCACATAGTTGCAGGATTCTCCGGTCTTGTAGCCGAATGGTGGAGACATTTGCCCCAAGAGGCAAAGAACAGCATGCTTTCAGCCCGAGATGCAGATCAGCAGATATTGAAGGCCCTCATAAAACAATTTTATGGGGAAGATAATGGTGATATGACTAATCATTGTGGTTCGTTGTTTATGACAGCTAGACTGTGCAATCTGTCACAGGCACAGCAGTATTTTTGTTACATGCAGAAGTTGTTAATTTCTGCAGGTAAAGCTAATGATCCGGCTTACTTAAAGCATTATCTGCGAAGTTTTCCTGGACACGTTCCAGATGAAGTGGAAAAGTTCATGAAAGATAAGCACTTGACTTACCAAGATCTTTCCATTTCCCAGCTTCACCAATACATCATGGAAACATGGCAGGAGCATTGCCTGTCAAAAAGAGTGGAGAAAGATTTCAAGCGGCATCAGGACATGTTCACACCGTCCTTCTGCAAAAATGTTGCCCAGATGCCTGATTGGGGTTGTGGAGCCCACAACCGTGGACATTTACAGTCTGGATGTAAATGCCATTCGAAGAAAAGGTCCAAGGGTTTCCATACAAGTCAGCCGAGATGTCACTATCCGGATAAGCCCTTGCAGTTTTCCAGAAAGCAGAAGCATAAGCCCAGGCAGTCTAGGCCTCAACAGTATAAGCCTAGAAAGTTTATCAAGCGTCGTTCTTATCAGGCTACTGACAAGAACTGTTTCCTATGTGGCAAGCCTGGTCATTGGGCGAGCAAATGCCCAAAGAAGAAGAGCAAGCCCAAGCTTGCAGCCTTCTGCGATAATATTGATTCTCGCTGGTGGGATCACCCAGAAGACGATGAACAACCTTCTGGTGAATATATCTATCTTCCAGATGACACTGAATCTGACTCTCCTAATGATTCAGATGTTTCAGTTCAACCTGAGCTTAATAAATTTGCTCCTGATTCTTCATGTTATGATTCCGACTCCGAAGCAAATTTAGGGGGGTTCAAGGTCCCTGATTTCGATTTCAGCTTAAATATGTTTAATGTTTTCATGTTTTCCTCTCCAGCTAGACAACATGAATTAGAGAAAGAAATAGATGCCATAGATATCAAACTTTTTGAGCTAGAGCCGTATCAGTTTCCTGAGAGAAGCCGTCTCAGAGATAAGAAGAAGCAGCTGCAGACACAGTTAGAAGCTTGCAAAGGAAAACAGAGGGTAGAGTATGAAAGCTTTGTTTCATACAGCCCTGCATATCTATACAGAAATTATCCAGAAGGGCATAAAGAAAGACAGAGTTTCAGAAGAAGCCAAGAAGCTAAGCTGAGACTTGAAATGAAAGAAAGACAAGAAGAACTGAGAGCACTCTGCAAAAAGATAGAAGATTTGAAGAGCGAAGTCAAGGTGATTCAAATTGAAAGAGATCAATCATCGGATGATGATCTCAGTAAGCACTATGAGAATGCACTGAATACTGAATGCATAGAAGAGAAGGAAGAAACACCAGAACAGTCTCCTCCCCCTTCTCCGCCTCCTCAACAACGTCTTATCAGTCTGTCAATGCTTTCAGGTCCAAAGTTGTTTATTCCTGTTTCTTTCCGACCATGTGAATATAACCCTTATACTCTTGCTTGTATGATAGACTCTGGCTGTCAGGTTAATATCGCTCGTGGTTCAGCCCTTCCTAGTTATTACTGGGAAAAGACTATTGATGGCGGAATAGCCATTAATGGAGCACCCATTCGTCTACAGGCTAAAGCCGAAGTCACTGTAAGTTTTCAGAATGTCTGTAGAATGTTAACCATATATCGAATGGATGACATGAGTGAAGATGTGGTTTTAGGTTCTAACTTTCTTCATCAAGTTAGCCCGTATTTTGTTAACCACCATAAGAAAACCTTCATCTGTACTTTTGACAATAATTTTGTTAGATTTCCTTTGTCTTTCCAAGCTCCATCTGTTTGTCCTAATCCTGAGCCGTTGCTTGTACAGTTTCCTAACTCTGCACAGCTCATGAAAATGGAGCGCAGTAAAGTCTTCTCAGAGTTACATGGTGAGAAAGCTCTTAAGGAGATTTCTGAGAAGCTTCGTAAAGATTGCTGCTCAGATAGTCCAAATGCATTCTGGACTAGAGAACAACATTTCGTCTCACTGCCCTATGATCCGCACCAGAAGATTAGACCTATGAAAGCTTCAACAGCTTTGATGTCACCATCAGAGGTTCAGTTCTGTGATTCTGAAATCCAGGAACTATTGCAGAAAGGTCTGATAGAACCCGCCAAGAGTCCATGGGCATGTAGCGCATTTGTTGTCAACAAACATTCTGAGCAGAAGAGAGGTAAGCCGCGGTTAGTGGTAAATTACAAGCCGCTGAATGCTGCATTGCAAAAGGTTCGCTACCCTCTTCCTAATAAAGCCAGCCTCCTTCAAAGAATAACAGGCTGCGTTATCTTCAGCAAGTTTGACTTGAAGTCTGGTTTCTACCAGATCGGTATTAAAGCTGAGGATAGATTCAAGACAGCATTCCTGGTACCCATAGGAAAGTACCAATGGAAAGTGCTGCCATTTGGGATAAACAATGCCCCCTCTGAATTCCAGAAGCGCATGGAGGACATTTTCAGATATTATAATTGGGCATTAGTTTATATTGATGATATACTAATTTGCTCTCACAGTCTGCAGGAACACCTGAAGCATCTGCAGAAATTCTACGAATTAGTATACAAGCATGGGTTAGTTCTGTCCGAGCCGAAGATGGAGATCGACAAAACAGAGATTGAATTCTTGGGATTCAAGATTAAGTCAGGACAGATAATCCTTCAAAATCATGTCTTGTCAGGCTTTGAAAAGTTTCCCGATGAAATTCTAGACAAGACATAGTTGCAGAGATTCTTAGGATCTTTGAATTACATTCGGCCCTTCTACAAAGGACAGGCCGAAGATATCTATGTTCTGCAGCAGAGATTAAAGAAAAATCCGATTAAATGGTCTGCAGAAATGACTGATGCAGTTCGACAGATAAAGTTGAAAGTTATGGAACTTCCTCCCCTTTCTTTGCCTACTGGAAATGGCCAGCTCATCATAGAGACAGACGCCTCTTCTACTACATGGGGTGGTGTCCTGTTAGAAGCCATTAATGGCAAAGAAAACATATGTGGCTACGGGTCTGGTGCGTTTAAAGGAGCCGAACTAAAATCCCCGTCAAGCCATAAAGAAATTTTGGCTGTGAAAAAGAATGTTAAGCATTTCAAGCTGTTCCTAAAACCTGTGAAGTTCATCATCAGAACAGACTTGAAGATCATGCCCGGCATATTCAAGAATGAGACTTTAATGGCTGAAAACTCTAGTAGAATTTTAAAGTGGTTTTTTTGGTTAAGTTCTTTTGATTATGAAATTGTCTATAAGCCAGGTTACTTAAATTGCTTGGCTGATATGTTAACCAGGGAATCAGCACAGAAGACAGAGCCGAAGGCCTTAAAGATGTTTTCTGCCAGAGACAGCAGTTCAGGAGCTGGAAACGAGAAGAATGATCCCCCAAGGGATCGTGCAAAAGGAAAATCTCCCATGACAGAGGATCAGATGAGAAAACAAGTATATGATCGCCTCTATAGCCGAGACCGCCAGCCAACCACTGCAACAATTGTTGCAGCTAAAGAAGAAATTGCCCGTGCGCCAAAGACGCATGAAGAATTGATCAAGAAAGAAGGATTGTTCATCCTGCCTTGGGACAATACCTTCCCCAAATAAGTTAGAATCGATTCTTTGGAGTATGCTTCAGTCGATGAAGCAAAAATATTCTTGCAGCTCACCTTGGTCAAGAATATCCAGACATCGCCATGCAAGTTGCAGATCCTAGAGCGATGGGAGAAAGAAGCATTTCAGAACTTCTCAGATGTATATCCAAAGATCTCAAACTGCCGAGAACTCTGGATAGGTGAGGATAAAAGTGGAGAAAAATATGTTGATCCTTGTGATGGTCGGCTCACCTGGACATCATACAATATTATTCTCCAATACTGTAGAGAAAGAGGCAGTATCATCATCTGCGCAGACCCAGCAGACCTAGCATTCAATCAGACCTGGTCTGGGTGGACTGATGTTTTCTTGGATACCTTCTGTCCAAGAACAAATTGGGAAAATCGACATGCAAACTTCATTCTGCACTTAAAATCCGATCTTGAAGTTGCTCACCAGAACTTCCAGTGGTTTAAGTTTAAGCTAGTCCACGAAGGTGGAACATATGAACCACTTGGCAATAGAATTTATGTTCAGCAAAAGTTTATCAGAAGATCTATTGCTGGAGAGCACATAGAGTCCAGAGTTACTACCAGAGAAATCCCACTGGACTATAAATTTACCTCACATTTCAGAGGAGAATTTATATGCGAGCCGAATCCTTTATTCAAAGGATCTGATATTGAAAGATGTTTCGTCCAGTTCCTGTATCCACCTCCATCTCCTGTGCCTTACAGAGAATTAGATGAAGATGTACTATTCGGACGTCATGAGTACGATTCTGATGATTCTGAATTAGACCTCATGTTGCAAGGAAGAGACGGCTGGGATTGAAAGCTGTTGTGGACCCTGTGAAGCCTGAGTCATCTAGGATTGCCTGACACTTTTTCCGATGACGGCCAGATTAATGCTCGTCTGTGTAATAGTTTAGGGAATAAACTGACATGGGCCAGTTAATGCTCCACTGTGTACTATGTCTAGAGTCTGTCGGCCATGACAGAAGATTCCGGGTCCCCGTAATGCCTCTGGCCAATTAAGGGACGAGATAACGACAGTGGTTGTCCCCACTTGTCACCCCGGATGATTCGGTTTTGACCTATTAGTGTAGGTTTTGGTAACCGGATCCACTTTTTAACCGGTTAGTGCCAGTTCGTTGTCACCAGGTGACCGACTGAGTTTGTATAAATAAGACCCCTCGGGCTCATTTGAGATCATCGGGTCATTTGGGTCATAGAGTCGCATTGAGCTAGTAGTGAGATCTGCAAGTCTGAAGGTCTGGAGTCTTGAGCAAGTAGTCCGCTCGACTTCAAAAGTCTGAGTTTGTAAGTCTGAAAGGCTTAGTATGCTCTGCGTCATGGCTTCGTGCTAAATGATTGCATCAGAATTGCTTGAAGACATTCCTATGTCTAGTAAGCGTCTGTAAATCAAGCAAGTATGCTCTGAGACTTGCCGTTCTGGTATAAGATCTCATCAGAAGCTTGATCTAGGTGTTGTGTGTTTATGTAGTGCCGACCTTCGCAATCCGAAGGATAACTACAAGTTTCTGTAAGCTCTGTAATCTGTATCATGTATATTCATCTTACTGTAATAATAACTATTGTCATCTCTGTGTGCATTTTACTTATCTCTGTTATAAGCCGTCTGTTAAAACGTGAGTTGTGTGGCATTATTCGTGATTATACTTCAAATGGAGAAGCTTAGTTTGCTGTTCAGATCCCCATCGTTAACCTTCAAAAGTCATCTTTTCATTGGCATTACATTTTTATAAAATTCAAGCCTAATTTGTTTTGGTCTTTAAGAATACAATCTGCATTAATGTAAATTGTTCTCTTAGTTTGGGTTTCAATTCTCCTTAGAAGTTGGGGAGTTGCAATGCCTTCCATGTATCTATTTGATGTATTGAAATAGGATATAGAGAATAAAGAGAATGAAGACAAAACTCGCACAGGTGTGGTTTATTGGTGATTCACTTGATATGTTGTAAAGTAGGTCACAAGTTCAAATCACACGTGGGCTTACCCGTGTCCCATGCTTGCGGGGTTTTGTGGGGCACCTAGAGGTATAGTGGTAGCGGGAATGGATCCCTGGACCCCGTGTCACACCAGTACCATCCCAGTCCCTAGTTGTCGATTCCCCTAGTAAAAACAAAAGAGAATGAAGACAAAAGAAAGAGATAGACCACCTACAAACCTAGAATTCTAAAACATGCAAAGGAAAAAGCCAGAATTGGATAATCACTGGTTGTAGGTTGTAAGCTGTAACAGTGAATTCATTCTCTCTATTTGGAAAAAATTTGCAGATAGATAAAATCTCTCTGCAAATTTGTAAACATCCTCAATCATCTGAATAAGAAATCAAGTCTCTTCCAATCAATGCGGCTATCATAATTTCTGAATTTGAGTTGTGAATGTTTGAAGGGTTTTGCTGCAGATCTTTGAATTGCATACCTTGGCATGGATAGTCAATAAAAAATTGTAGACTTGGCATAAAATCCATAATACCTAATTTAGTAATTTGTATGTTGGCAGCCCTGGTTTAAGTTGTTATCCCTCTACAACATGTGATAAGCAATGTTAATTTGAACATGAAGTATAAATGATGGGCCAAAACATTAACGAATAAGCCAATTTTAGAATTTGTGGTTAAAACATTACTAAATAACTATTTGCATGAACAAAAGCCCGTGATGGGAATGGTTGAGTCGTAGACATTATAAAAATACACAAGTATAAATGCAGTAGTGGTTCTAACTAACAGGCCACAAAACTACAAAAGTAATGACATTATAGGTTCATGTTACCAAAGTATGATATTGACAAAGAATGAAATAATGGGGGATTTGGATTTCTTTTTGAGCCTTAGCTGCTGTAGCTAGGATCTACATTTCAGCTTCATCACCTCTATTAGATACTACAGAAGATGAGAGATACATTTTCTCGAGATATTATTAGTGCGATGAATAGCACTATTTATGTGACTATAAATCCTCTCCTTTAGATTCTTGACACTCAAATCATTTTAGTTTCATGCCTCCATTTGTAGGTGATATGCACATAACATTTTTTTGTTTTATTTCAAGATGGAAAAAACTACCTTCTGAATTCCGTGTATTCAAAATTGACAAAGGATAGATCATCAATATAATGCATTATGCAAAATGTTTATATATATATATAAATCATCAAAGATATTTTGCTACATTCTCTAATAAAGCCTCTGCATTCTAGAACTTAATTATTTTGATAGAATAAGAACGAAGGTGATTGGTGGCATAAAATTAGACACAAAGAAGACAACAGACGAGGATTACCAGTCACATAGGGTGATGATACAAATTGGCATTGCTTCTGTATTGAAAATGGCATTGAACTTATGAAATGAAAAATCACTGTCAATACTCACTAATAGGATTTTAACATGCCAACTGCATTAGAAGTAACCTCTTAAACCTCAAAAGTATTGAATCGCTAAAATTCATCTGCTAGGACTGCCTTGAATAGTTCGATTGTGGGTCAGAAAAGAGAGGGGTATGAATGTGCAACAAAATCCCGACAAAGATATCCCTTGACATCATACATATAACAACCACAAGCCAAAGACACGGCATACCACATGACATTGAAACCAACATCACTGCTAGTATAAGAGTGAAGGAGAAATCTACCATCACATAGATAAGAACCATAAACGAAAGACATCCAACAATGCATGCTGGTAGAGATGCCAATACTGAAGTGAGGAGATTGCTTCCTAGTTCAGTTTATCCTAATATACATTTGCTTATTCTGCAAGTCCAAATATGTATACTGTACTTCTGACTTTGCAGATAGTTACTTGGGATTAGAATGTTGATCAAATAACATGCTGACTGTAATCTGAATACATCCTACTCTTGTTGAGTTCAGAGACAAGAAACAAAGACAAACTCCATTGCAAACAAAAGTTTTAATGTGGTAAAACCCCATAAGGGGAAACATCCATCCAGGCAAAGTATTGAAATTCGTTAATCAATATCAATAAGATTACATGATGGGCCTTCAGCCTCTCAGACTACTACTACATTACGTATCCCAACCATGCACTATATACTTCATGAAATAAGTTACATGAGTAAAACTGTTGCCGGTTATGCCCGTTATGAAAACTTCCCGTAAACACATTAGTTTAGTTTTCATTATTAACAATCTCCACCTTGACAAAAAAAAATTCTAATACTTTGCCCAAGACTATTTATCAATTTTTTTCAAACCAAGAGAAGCTACCCACCATTGTAGCTTATCTAATAACATTGGTTTTGTAAACATATCTGCACAATTATTTTGAGTATGAACATTTTTCAGATCTACTCCACCTTCACCATTGACTTGTCTTACAAAATGATACTTTACATCAATATGTTTAATCTTACTATGATAAACATGATTTGTAGCCAAATGTATAGCACATGGCACATGGCACATGATTTGACTGTCACAAAAAATAGGCACATTGTTCTGCAACCTTCCAATTTCTCTAAGTAGAGCTTTCAGCCAAATCGCCTCTTTGCAAGCATGTGAGACAACAATGTAGTCAACCTCTATAGTGGATAAAGCAACTATTTTTTGAAGCTTTTGACATCCAAATTATAGCTTAACCTGAAGTAGACCTTATCTTGTCTAAATCACTTGCGAAATCTAAATCAACAAAACAACATACATAATCATTGTTATTGTTAAAGGTGATACAATAGTCACTCGTTCCTCTTAGGTACCGAAGCACCTGTTTCACTGCATTCCAATGTTCTTTTCGCGGATTTGCCATGTACTTACTAGAAACACCTACTGCATGTGAAATATCAGGTCTAGTACACACCATTTCATACATTATACATCCTGTTGCATTGGCATATGGTATACGAGACATATAATCATTTTCTTCAATATTACTAGGACATAAACTTGAAGAAAGCTTAAAATGGGAAGCCAAAGGAACATTCACAGGTTTTGCCTTATTCATTTCGAACCTTACAAGTATTTTCTCAACATACTTCTCTTGTGAAAAACTAAGATTACCATTTCTTTTGTCTCTGTGTATTTCAATACCCAAAATTTGTTTTGCAGCTCCAAGATCCTTCATATCAAAAGTCCTAGCCATCTGAGCCTTCAACCTGTTAATCTCGACCATGCTTTTACTCACAATAAGCATATCATCAACATACAACACTAAGATAATGAATATGTCATTTAACCTTTTGAAGTACAAACAATAATCATATTCACTTCTAGTATAACCTTGGCTCACCATGAAATATTCAAACTTCTTGTACCATTGGTTGGGCGACTGTTTCAAGCCATACAATGATTTCGTGAGCTTGCAAGCTAATCTTCCTTTATGATTCTGCACAAAACCTTTTGGTTGTTCCATATAAATCTCGTCATCTAAATCTCCATGTAAGAAAGTTGTTTTAACATCTAGTTTCTCTAACTCCAAATCAAGCAATGCAACTAGTGCTAACAAAATACGAATAGATACAAGCTTGACAACTGGTGAAAAAATCTCATGATAGTTAATACCTTCCATCTGAGAGTACCCTTTTCCAACCAATCCGGCTTTGTATCTTTCAACCTTACCATCAACGCCTTTCTTCAACTTGAAGACCCATTTACATCCAACAAATTTTCTATCTTTGGGGAGTTCAACCAATTCCCATGTCTTGTTTTTATCCAGAGAATCCATTTCTTCTTTCATTTCCATCTTCCACTTAGGATTGTCAACACAATCAATGGCTTCCTGAAAACAAGAAGGTTCTCCATCAACAGTAAATAAAACAGACGAAACAAAATCAGTATACCTCTTAGGAGGATTTCTCTCCTTTGTTGATCTTCTTGATGTAGGATGTGGGGTTTCCACATTTTCTTGAATTTCTTCATCTTCTATGAGTTTTTTTTCATCAGAAACTTCTTCTTACTTCTTTGAGTCATGAGAAGATTGGTTCTCCAACTGAACTAGTTGTTTTGACATTACCTGTTCCTGTTACACGTCAACTCTTACATTTTCTGACTTAATCAAAGAAGATTCATAAAAAATTACATCTCTGCTAATGACAATCTTGTGGGAATGAGTAGGATCCCACACTCTATATCCTTTTGTTACATCATCATATCCAACAAAAATGCACTTCTTTGATCTAGGGTCTAACTTAGAATGTTGATTTTTAGGAGTAAGTGCATAAGCTTCACAACCAAAGATTTTCAAATTCGAATAATCACAGGGATGACCAGTCCATACCTCTTCTAGAATTTTACAATTTATTTCCATTGATGGTGATCGATTTATTAGATAACTAGTAGTGAAAAATGCCTCTGCCCACAACTCTTGCCCCAATTTAGCATTACTGAGCATGCTCATTGCTCTCTCTAGAAGATTCATATTCATGCGCTCTGCAACACCATTTTGTTGAGTGTATACATTTGTTTTATGTCTTATGATCCCTTCTTCTTTGCAATACTTTTCAAATTATAAAGAAGTAAACTCACCTCCATTATCTGTCCTTAAACACTTGGTTGTCCTGCAAGTTCTTTTTTCCACCATAACTCTAAATTGTTTAAACATGTTAAACACATCATCTTTTCTTTTTAAGACATAGACCCAAACTTTCCTTAAAAAATCATCTATAAACAATACATAAAAATTTTCTCCCCCATAGGAAATGGTAGCATACAGACCCCACAGATCAGAATGAATGTGATCAAGAACACCTTTACTAACATGACTACCTGCTTTGAATTTTTGTCTACACTGCTTTCCAAAAATACGATGTCTACAAAACATCAAATTCATATTTTTTCAGATTTGGAAGCAATTTACGATTCATTAATATACATGAAGTCCTTTCTCACTCATATGACAAAGACGTTGATGCCATAATTGTGTGGATCCTGACACCTCTTCAAATACTAATGATGTGTCATTAACTTGAGTTCTTCCTATCAATTTGTAAAGATTTCATGTTTTATGTGCCTTCGTGACCACTAAAGAACTCTTAGATACTTTTAGTATTCCACTTAAACCTGTAAACTTATGACCACAAGAATCCAACACTCCCAAAGAAATTAATTTTTTTCTTTAATTCAGGCACATGCCTAACATCTGTTAGTGTTCTTATAACTCCATCAAACATTTTAATTTTAACACTCCCAATGCCAACATTCTTACATGAATGATTGTCTCTTAAAAAAACTATACCATCATTAACTGTTTGATAGGAAGCAAACTAATCTTTGTGAGGATAGATATGGTGCGAAGCACCAAAATCTAATAGCCATTCTTCATTATATTCAGAAACATTACAAACAGACAAAACCTCATCAATCATACCTGAATCATACTTAACTGAATTTGCCTCTGATTTGGAGTCATCTTTCTTGGATTCTTGTCTTTTCCAACAGTCCTTCTAGAGATGACCAATCTTCATACAATACGAGAATTTTAATTTTCTCTCTTCCCTTTGATTTAGACCTGGAAGCACCTCTTGAATTTTCTCCTCTCTTTGGATCGACCTCTAACAACCAAAGATTCTGGAAAAGAGGTTTCAAAACTAGATTTCTTCCTCAATTCCTCAGACAACAATGCTACAACCACATTGTCAAATAGCAAGGTATCAGTTGTACTAAGGCTAATGGAAGAAACTACTTGACTCCAAGATTCAGATAAGGTACATTAAAGATTGACTGCTTTATCTTCATTGTCAATTTTAACATCCATACTAGTCAACTGACAAATAAGAGTATTAAAAAACATTCAAATGATCCGCTATCTTCGTACCTTCTTTCATTCTCGTACCATACAACTATCTCTTCAAGTAAATTCTGTTTTTCAAAGATTTGGTCATATACAAACTTTCTAACTTTCTCCATAGGATTTCCATTGACTTTTCTTCAACAATGATAAACAACACATCATCCGCAAGACATAATCGAATTGTCCTAAGTGCTTTGGCATCTAACTCCTCCCATTCATCACCTATCATAGTTAGCGGTCTCTTTATTTTACCATCTAGGGCTTTCTATAACCCTTGATGTACTAACAAATCCTACATCTTTAATTTCCACAATTCAAAATTATTTTTACCACTAAATTTTCCAATTCAAACTTAGTACTCGACAATGTTGTGATTTTTTTTTTAAATATATATATACTCCCAAACAAAAAACCACCTCTGCAACCAAGCGACAGCCTTCAACATCCTCTGCTACTCCTCACCGCTCTCTTCAGCATCACTAGTAGCTTTACGATCTAGCTGCAGCAGTTCCTCCACGCTCCTTACCGGCGACTACAACAACTACTTCACCACCGGCTCAGTAGTGTTGCATTCACCGGCAACTCTCTCCGCAATGCAGACGCCTCCTCTTCTCAACGACTTCTCTACATGTAGCAGTATAGCATGCGACCGCCTCTCACTTTTCCATGTGCACCTCTTCGCGACTACTAGAATCTGTGACTTCTCCACGGCTCTACTCCTTTTCGCGTAGCAGCAAGCTTTCTCTCTACGGGCTCTACTTCGTAGAAAGCAACAGCTTCATGGCTGCTCTCTTCTCCACGCTCTCGTCCAGCAACCTCCACGACTACAGCTTGTGCCCCCCTTCTCCACGTACAGTCAGCAACCGAGACTTCACCTCTTCCTTCATGCGGGTGCAGCCTCCTCTCCACGGTGGGCAGAATTTCAGTAGAGGTTCCTTCCTCCACGATCTAGCTTCAATCAGTCACAATCCTCAACGATCAGTGATCAGTTTTCTATGTGACCTCTTTCGATGGGAAGCCACACACGCAACAATTGATGAGGCTGCTTTTATTCACGCTGACAGCAGTGGTACTCTTCTCTCTGATGTCTCTCTTTCTCACAAGGAGTTGATACCAATTGTTGAGTTCAAAGACGAGAAACAAAGACAAATACCATTGCAAACAACAATTTTAATGTGGTAAAAACCCATAATGGAAAACATCCACGCAGGGAAAGTATTGAAGCTCATTAATCAATATCGAGGAGATTACATGTAGGGCCTTCAACCTATTAGTCTACTACTACATTACGTATCCCAACCATGCACTATATACTTCATGAAATAAGTTACATGAGTAAAACTGTTGTCGGTTATGCACATTATGAAAACTTCCCGTAAAGACATTAGTTTAGGTTTCATTATTAACAAATCTTACATCAACAACCATTGGTGGTAATAAATGTTACTACAAGAGCATGAGGTTTTGCTATTCTTGTAGTTGCAAGGAAGGAAACTAGCTCCCTTCTGTGATCAGAGCTCCATACCAATATGAAACAGATGGAAAGTTGGAAACCAAAAAGGCACCTTACATCAAGATCCATCCTTTTATTGTTTGAAGCATACAACTCCAAGACAATTATGCTATACTCTTTTACATGGTGCAATTGTTCATTTTTCTTGGTATGAGTGTAGGAAATTGAGTTTGTGTGGGTATCACATGGACACTGACTCACATCATGTTCTCTTAAATTTGCAAAATTGACCTATTATTATTTTTAGATTCTAGGATGCTTTTTCCTGAGATCAAATAAGTGACAGTAATTCAAATTGCAGTTATTGTTAACACTCTGGTTTTTCCAGTCAATGGAAATTGCGTATCCAAAACTTTGAGCATGTCACTCCCTTGTATATGGACTGTATCTTGACTAACTTTGACATAACACATGTTTCTAGCATCTCTATGATTTCAATGTAGAATTTGTGACCTCTCTTTGGTCAACCTATTGTATTCCCTATTGCAATTAGACCTATATCAAATTTGAATTTGTAGGTTTTCAAGAACACCATTATTTGATGTATAATTTGTTTGTCAAATTGCTTTCTTCATATATCCAGTAAGTTCCTTGGAATGAGTTGGAAGTTGTAACCTGTTATAGCTTGAACTAGCATTTATGATCAAAACCCCAAAGAATGAAGTTAGACCAACTATAACCTACAAGCGTTACCCATTTTCACCAAAGTAACTACCTCCATACACTTTTGGTTGGCTCTTTTGTAACTCAAGGGGGGTTTCTCTAGGATAGGATTAAAAAAGATTAAACAATCATGCACAAGGTGATTTGGAAGAGTAGCTTCAGCAAAACAATTTTGTGTTGTAGTATATGATAAAGGGGTGATGGGTGGATCATGAAGACTAGTGCCAATCCCCAGGGAAAAAGGAATGAAGGAAAGCTTGTCCAACAAAGGGGTTTGTCCATTAAAGGTTAGGGAAATTAGAGTTTTTTTCACAATCCATAAATAAATCCCAACATGTCACAAAATGATAAATATAAATCACTGGGAGATATCATAAAGGTAATAAATAGAAATCACTAGGAGATCCCATAAAGGGGCAACTCAAAACTTTGTAACTAGGGCGTGATTTGTGCAATGAAGTATTAGAAAGAGAATACTTTTAAAGATGACAAGATGCTATAGCCTATAACAATACAAATCATGCATAAATCAACAAAGTTTTGAAGGAATTTTCTCTCACAACCATTCCAATGAGACAATTCTGCTTTTCTATGCCCCTAATTACAAGTTTAGTTATTCTACAAATCATTTGCCACATTAAAGATGATAACAAAGAAAACCACACTTAGAATGGAAAATGATATCTTACAATTCGGTTTTCTCATGAAATATATGTCTATTAGGATCCAATAGTGAGAGAACTTTCAAAATCCAACAATGAGTACAAATGAGGAAAAGGTTGTATTATATATGAGAGGAGCTCAACTTCCTTTACAATAAAATAATAATAGATCCACTGAAATCCTAGATCTATCTTAGAGAGGAGTAAACAATAAAAAATACTCCTAAAATCTAAACAACTCAAACACCATGATATGAGGTGGTCAATGCCAAAGATAAACATAAGGCCCAAGAGAGAGGGTGCACCACTAGATCTAGGTCAAACAATGATGAAAAGAGGTTATATCTAGGGTTTGACCCCTTAGATCCCTCTAACAACTCAATGCTCTCCTAAAAAATGGTGCCAAATGATGTGAACCTAAAAAGTGGGGGATGGGGTGCTCCTAGGGTCCAACATGAGTCAAAAATCCTGGAGCGCTCCATCAAAGATGTAACAAACTCCTTAGTGGGCCATGTTACCACCTAGTTTGCATATGATTCCAGCAGACAAAAGACACCAGTCAGCCACGGAACCTTCAGTTCCTCATCCGGATCAAGTAGTCTTATGCCCAGCTATATCATATACTTCATTTTTTATGGTTAAAGGAAGATGATTGTAATAATTTTGACATCCATTCAATGTGTTAAAAGGATAGCTCGAATGAGTCATTCATATTATGGCAACTTTGGAGTGTTTTTTCACTTAGAAGAACTTTATAAGTTTCTCTATTTTTTCCATTCACACCTCCAAAGCCAAAGTATGTCATTATACATATGCCTTAGGCTAGTCTCTAAGTCCTTTGAATCTGATGTCGAAATTTGAATATGTCACCATGTTTATCCTTGTAAAATATGACCTTTTAGGTCCCTTGGGGGGTTAAATATGTCCGAGTGTGGTAGTATATGATCAAGGGGGGTGTTAAACACCTTAATACACTTCATACACCCCTTTTTGGACCCTCAAAAATCATAAAATCAAGCTAATTCGTCCCTTAGAGACAAAATCCCATGATTTTTGCATATTGAAGACAAAAATGAGTGATTTTAGGACATTGGTAAAAGGGAATATTCCCTAATTCGCCCCCTTGAGTGAGGTGACAATTTTGATTGGATTTGATCTCAATCAATCCCTATTCATCCTCTCCTTGTCTTCTAAGTGGCTCATGAGGAACCCTTAAGCTCTAGTTAACTTCATGAGGTGTCAAATTACACTCTAGTTAACTCCATGAAGTGTCATATGACACTATAATTCACACGACTTTATGAAATTCGCCCCTCCTCTTCCTATTTTGTTATTTAAGCAAGCTCTCCGCTCTCTTTTTATTGTTGGTTATTGTTTGGAGACGAAGCTATTCTATTGTATCTCTCTCTCTCTCTTGAAGAGATTTTGAAATAAAGTGAAGACATAGGAGGTCACATCAACTGGTTCTATGTGTATGGTATATGTCTCTTTCCTGTTCATTCATGTTTAGTCAGTGTGCTTTAGCTTTTATTATACTACTTTATGTTGCATGCTTGGCCATTGTAGGGGTATTGCTACCCAGTTGGCATAGATTCACTCTAGTTTGATGTATCTTAGTGCTAGGTTATCTAAAAGATAGTTATTTTAGCTCTTTTCCTAGTTTGGATATTGCTATATTAACGTTTTTTAGGTTGACTACACTACCAGGCAACATGATGAGGAAATCTATCTCCTTGTATAAGCTCAGCTTTTGAAGGTTGACTACAAACTCCAAGTAGATCAAGGCTTACCTAGTCCTCTCCTAACCTCTTGGATTCATTCGAGACAAAGCATTGCAAAGCAAGAACCGAAGTGAATCCATTATTGTTCTTCTAAACTTTCTCTTGTCTTCTCAAACCTTCCAAATCTTAAAGGAAAACTTTATATCTCGTCTTTAAGCTATTTGCATGTCAAAGATATATTTTTAAAATAGATTGCATGTGCATGCATGACATTGATTAGCATTTAAAAGTGTTATTTTTGCATAGATCTAGAAGTACTAAGCCTAAATCGTGTTTACTAACTCTTATGAGTTACCCATATAGGCTAGTACCCGAAATGTCTCCTAATTCACTTGAAATCGTCTTTTTTGACATCTTTTGTTCACTGTCCACTGTTTAGATAGACATAATTTAGTGTGTTATGTACACTTACGTCTGCTTAGATTTGCATTCTTAATACCCCTAGATATATATTCCTTTGAGCTGTTCTAGATTTGTAGGTAAAGACACGTTTTTCAAGGCATCAAAGGAGTGGATTTGCCTCATAATTTTTAGCTCGTTGTCCACTTTTTTACTCTTTGTTTTTGGACAATAGGTACAAAGTCCAAAACGGCATCCCTTATCACCCTCTAGTTTGGTCAGTTTAACTCATCAAAAAGGCATTATTTATCGCCCTTTTTCTTAGTTTATTCTATCATTTGTAAGCTTGACTATTAGCCACTAAGGACTAATAGTAAGCACTTCTTAATAGCTCTTATTCCAGTTTGTATAAGCCCAGTGGAACAACAATGCCACACCCTCCCTACCCCCCGAGTCACTTTCATGCATTTTCAGTTTTTGCATCTAACTGTACAAATACTAACTCCAAATGCTAACTTCAATCTTAACATTGAGTTTTTAATCTTTTTTCCCTCTCAAGTGCTTAAGTAATTAGACAACATTTACTTTATGTTAACAAGTTATCAATCCCTGCACTAAGCAGGATCACAATATTGACCTTTATGATCATTTATCATAGTTTCACAAGCTATCGATCCCCATACTAGGCAGGTTCACAATTTGACACTTGATTTATTTTATGTGCCTCCATTTAACAAGACAATTATTGCTTCTCTCAAATTCACAAATTGACTATGCCTTTGCTTTCTAGTAATTAGATCATCTTCCCTTTCGCTAGTACATGAAATTCATAGTTTAACTTACACTAATTTCAATACTACTTCAAGTCATTTCAAGTTTTGCAATTACTTTTAAATTGCATCTCCTTTTCCCATTGGGTAAAAGCACTAATCTTTTGATATACATATACTGTGAGCTGTTGATTTTCTGAGCAGCATCGAGAGCCCTTCTCTTCGAAGAATGGGACCACCTGGTCCGGGACCACGGTGAAGACTCAACCCAGTGTTGAGTGACCATTCTGTTGAATGTCAGATATCTAGTCTAGGACCATGATATAAACCCAAATCTGCCCTAGGTAGACTCAACCTTGTGTTGAGTAGACATCTGGTCAGGGACCACGATGTAGACCAGTGTGGGACTGGTAGACTTAGCTTAGTTCTGAGAAGTCATTCTCTAGGAGAATGAAGACACTGTAAGCCCTAGACTGGGTCTGGGCATGTGTGTGGCACTTTGACCCTTGATCTATGGGCTTGGTGTGCTTCTCCAAGGATTAGCTACCCTTGGTTCAGTTACCCTAGTACCAGATCTAGGTGTCACACAGTGTGTGAGATAAAAGCATTAATAATTGTCTTGGGTTATGATGATATACTTTTGAAATAAAAAAGTACCACAAGTAATGACCACAGGGGCACTTGGTAAAAGGTCAAAGTCAAAAGTCAAAGAAAAAAATAAAAGTACATTTTTGGTAAAAGTGAAAGTGAAATTAGGAAAAGAATAAAAATATTATTATTTTTAGCTTTCCTAATCTTGTCCACCTAAAAGGACCACAGGTGGAAAACAAAATTAAAGGACTTCTTATAAAAGTCAAAGGAAAAAATAAAAGTACCTTTTTGGTAAAAGTGAAAGTGAACTTAGGAAAAGAATAAAAATATTATTATTTTTATTTTTCCTAATTAAAAATACTTTTTATAAAGTCAAAGGAAAAAATAAAAGTACATTTTTTGGTAAAAGTGAAAGTAAAATTTGGAAAAGAATAAAATATTATTATTTTTATTTTTCCTAATCTTGTCCACTTACAGGTGAACAAAGGCTATAAAAAAAGATCAAGCCTTCTCATTTTTTACACACACTTTTGCTCTCATGGGTGAAGAAGACTATCTTATGTTCAAACCCTTAGCTAGGGTTTTATTAGCAAAGTCCATCTTCAGCATTTTTGCACAGCTATCTTCAGCATTCCATTTTTTGGGCAGTTTTTAGCAGTCTGATATTTTCGGGGCAGTTTTCAGTAGGCTGATATTTTCGGGCAGTTGTCAGCAGTTTGATATTTTCAGGCAGTTTTCAGCAGTCCAATATTTTCCGGCAGTTTTCAGCAGTCCGATATTTTCAGGCAGTTTTCAGCAGTCCAATATTTTTGGGCAGGAGAAAGAAAATCTCAACTTTTTTGAGAAAGCCCTAAATTGATAATTTTCTGTAATTCTGGAAATTGTGGGTAAAATTATCAGTCTGATTTTTATTGATGAATTTTACAGTTATTGTGGTCAAAATCTAGATCTGGATTTGAAGAATTTTTTGAAGAATTTCTTAAGCCATCTCATTTACGAGATGAGCTATTAATGCTTTTGGGGTTTTTGTCCTTTGGGGCTATGAACTTTGAAGCTAAACAAAGATGAAAGTGTCGGTTCCTTCTTCACCAAGATCAAACAGGTAAGAGATCAACTCCTTGTTATTGGTGTTACTGTTGATGATGATGATCTTGTACAAACAGTGGTTGATGGTCTCCCAAGCTCTTGGGAAACCTTCATGGCATCTGTCTGTGGACGAGAAAATCAGCCAACCTTTGAAAGGCTTTGGCATGATTTCATACAAGAAGAAGCAAGGAACACTGACAAGGTAATCAAGCAGGATAACCTTGCACTTGCAGCAAAGACCAAGAAGTTCAAGAAGCCTTTCCCTCAGCAGAAGAAGGGTAAGAAACCTCAGGGTAAGTTTTTTGACATGTCCAAGATTGAATGTTATACTTGTCACAAGTTTGGACATTATGCTAGAGACTGCAGGCAGAACAAGAAGAAACCCAAGAGAAGGTTTCAAGCATCTATTGCAGAAGTAGAGAAAGAAGAAGATGAAGAACCAAAGAAGAAGAAGAAGAAAACCAAGGCTAATAAAACTAATGAGCCTAGAAGAGAGTACTATTTGATTTCTGCTCTAACTAGTTCTTTCTCAGCTTGCTCCACTTCTTGGTTGGTCGGCAATGGTGCCTCCAGGAACATAACAGGTAACCGTGGCACCCTTACCAGTTACAGAAAGAACAAGTTCACCACTCAGGTAGAACTTGGAGATGAATCCACTTACAAGATTGAAGGAGTTGGCTCAACTTCACTCCAACTTGACTCAGATACGGTTCTTCATATTGATGATATTCTTTATGTTCCTGGGTTAAAGAAGAATCTTTTATTTGTTGCTAGTTTAGAAGACAAGGGCCACAGAGTCCTCTTTATGGACAAAAAGGTCTTTTTATGGGAAAAAGACACAGATTTAGACTCGGCAGTTCAGATTGGGGTTCGAGAGGGAGTCCTCTACAAGGCCTCCAAAGTTTCCACTCATGCTTTGGTACATCACACAGTTGATCCTTGTGAACTTTGGCATAAAAGGTTTGGACACCTTCACTACACAGCTCTCCCAAGATTGCAGAAGATGGTCACAGGTATGCCAGAAGTTTCTCCAAAGCATGAAGTAATTTTCAAAGGATGTGCTTTAGGTAAGAACACTAAGAAATCCTTTCCCAGAAGCAAGAGTAGATCTAAAGGCATTTTGGATTTGATTCATTCTGACATTTGTGGGCCCATGTCTTCACCCTCCTTGAGTGGGTGTTTATATTATGTCTTGTTTATTGATGACTACTCTCGAAAGTCTTGGATTTACTTCCTCAAGGCCAAGAGTGAAACCTTTGACAAGTTCAAAGAGTTCAAGACACTGATTGAAAATCAGACTGGAAGGCACATCCGTATCTTGAGATCAGATAACGGAGGTGAGTATGAATCTAATGAGTTTGATGATTTTTGTCGAGAAGCAGGAATCAAGAAAGAGCTGACAGTGCCCTACAACCCCCAGTAGAATGGGGTTGCAGAAAGGAAGAATAGAACGATCTATGAGGCTGCTAAAGCCATGATCACTGATCTAGATCTTCCTTTGTTTTTATGGGCTGAAGCTACCGGAACTGCAGTGTACATCCAGAACAAAATCCCTCATGCTATCTTGGGTGAGAAGACTCCAGAAGAAGTCTTCACCAAGAATAAACCTGCAGTTGATCACATGAGGATATTTGGCACTCTTGTGTATGTTCATGTGCCAAAAGAAAAGAGGGCCAAGCTAGAGCCTTCCTGTAAGAAAGGCTTATTTTTTGGGTACAGTGATTGCTCGAAGGCTTATCAAGTATATATACCTGGATAGAGGTACATTGAGGTCAGCAGAGATGTGATCTTCCATGAGGAAGCGGTGTTTCGTAAAACACTAGAGCTTTCACCAGAAGATGCAGATGCTCCACTTCAGTTTCCAGATTCAGAAATTCAGAGGGAGGAAGAGTTTGATGATCAAACTCCAGATGTTCCTGAGAACGTTGAAAGTCCACTAGAAGAACTACTTGAAGTTCCTCCTTCCAAAAGGAGACCTGCTTGGTACCGAGAAACGGTACAAGAAGCCAAGAAGCATAAAGCTCCTCCAGGGACTTTCAGAGAAAGCATAAGACCACAGAAGTACTCCGGTCTTATGAGTCAGCTTATTCATTCAAAACCTTCATCGTACGAAGAAGCATCAAGTAAACAGGTATGGGTTGATGCCATGATTGAAGAGTATAAGTCAATCATGAAGAATGATGTTTGGAAAGTTGTTCCCAGACCTACAGGAAAGTCAGTAGTGACTTCCAAATGGATTTATAAGATGAAGCATGCTGCAAATGGAAGTGTTGAGAAGTATAAAGCCAGATTCGTAGCTCGTGGCTTCACTCAGAAAGAAGGCATTGACTATGACGAGACATTTGCACCTGTTTCCAGGTACACTACCATCAAAACCATCATCTCACTTGCTGTAGTATTCGGATGGAAGTTACATTAGATGGATGTAAAGACAGCCTTTCTCAATGTTAAGATTGAGGAAGAGGTTTATATTGAACAACCTGAAGGCTTTGTTACTCATGGGAAGAAGACCCATGTATGTAAACCGAAGAAAGCCTTGTATGGACTAAAACAAGCTCCGAGAGTCTGGTATGCCAGGATGGATGGATTTCTCCATAGATTGGGGTTCTCCAAAAGTATAGCTAATTCTAACTTGTACTTTAAAGTTGTCCATAATCATGTCTTGATACTTGTTCTATATGTAGATGGCTTGTTTCTTACAGGTGATGAACAGTTGATAGACCAGTGTAAGAGGGAGCTTACCTCTGAATTTGAGATGAAAGATATCGGATTAATGCATTACTTCCTTGGCTTAGAAATCTGGCAAAAGCCAGGTGAGATCTTCCTGACACAAGGAAAGTATGCAGTGGATATCTTGCAGAGATTTGGGATGCAGGACTACAAGTCCATGAGCGTACCAATGACTACCAACTTGACAAAGTTGCGGGACTCGGCCTCTAGTTCACAGAATGTGGACTCTACTCTATCAGACAGCTCATTGGTTCCTTGATGTATCTTGTGCATACGAGACTAGACATCTGCTACACAGTGAATGCACTAAGTCAGTTCATGTCAGATCCGAGCACATACACTTGGTAGCCACCAAACATGTACTCAGATATGTGTGAGGGACTATCACTTATGGGCTTAGGTATACTTCCAGTAGTGGAGTATTGTTATCTAGATATTCAGACTCAGATTGGGCTGGCAGTGCAGTTGACCGGAAAAGTACCTCTGGTTATTGCTTCAGTATGGGATCAGCAATGATCTCTTGGTCCAGCAGGAAGCAGGGTTCCATAGCTCAAAGTACAGCTGAGGCAGAGTATATTGCTACAAGCGATGCCTGTAAGGAAGCAGTTTGGCTCAGAAATTTGTTATCTGATCTATTCGAGGGAAAGCTTGACTCAACGATCATCCATTGCGATAATCAGAGTTGCATAAAGCTTTCAAAGAATCCAATGTTTCATGGTAGATTGAACACATTGAAATGAGGTATCATTTCATCAGATACCTAGTGCAGAGAGGTGCTCTGAAGTTGCAGTACATTCGTATAGATGAACAGATTGCAAATATCTTGACCAAGCCTCTGACAGCATCAAAGTTCGTGTACTTTCGTGACAAGCTTGGTATGGCAAAGAATGCCTCTCTCCTTGAGAGGGAGTGTTGATTTTCTTAGCAGCATTGAGAGCCCTTCTCTTCGGAGAATGGGACCACGGTGAAGACTCAACCCAGTGTTGAGTGACCATTCTATTGAATGGTAGATATTTGGTCTGGGACCATGATATAAACCTAGATCTGCCCTGGGTAGACTCAACCTTGTGTGGAGTAGACATCTGGTCCGGGACCACGATGTAGACCAATCTGGGACTGGTAGACTCAACTTAGTTCTGAGTAGTCATTCTCTGGGATAATGAAGACACTGTAAGCCCTAGACTGGGTCTGGGAATGTGTGTGGCACTTTAACCCTTGATCTATAGGCTTGGTGTGCTTCTCCAAGGATTAGCTACCCTTGGTTAAGTTACCCTAGTACTAGATCTAGGTGTCACACAGTGTGTGAGATAAAAGCATTAATAACTCTCTTGGTTTATGATGATGTACTTTTGAAATACAAAAGTACCACAAGTAATGACCACAGGGGCACTTAGTAAAAGGCCAAAGTCAAAATTCAAAGAAAAAAATAAAAGTACATTTTTGGTAAAAGTGAAAGTGAAATTAGGAAAAGAATAAAAAATTTATTATTTTTATCTTTCCTAATCTTGTCCACCTAAAAGGACCACAGGTGGAAAACAAAATTAAAGGACTTCTTATAAAAGTCAAAGGAAAAAATAAAAGTACATTTTTGGTAAAAGTGAAAGTGAAATTAGGAAAAGAATAAAAATATTATTATTTTTATTTTTCATAATTAAAGGACTTCTTATAAAAGTCAAAGGAAAAAATAAAAGTACATTTTTTGGTAAAAGTGAAAGTGAAATTAGGAAAACAACAAAAATATTATTATTTTTATTTTTACTAATCTTGTCCACTTAGAGATGAACAAAGGCTATAAAAGAAGATCAAGCCTTCTCATTTTTTACACACACTTTTGCTCTCAAGGGTGAAAAAGACTATCTTATGTTCAAACCCTCAGCTAGGGTTTTATCAGCAAAGTCCATCTTCAGCATTTTTGCACAGCTATCTTCAGCATTCCATTTTTTGGGCAGTTTTCAGCAGTCTGATATTTTCGGGCAGTTTTCAGTAGTCTGATATTTTCGGGCAGTTTTCAGATAGTCTGATATTTTCGAGTAGTTTTCAGCAGTCTAATATTTTCAGGCAATTTTCAGCAGTGTGATATTTTCAGGCAGTTTTCAGCAGTGTGATATTTTCGGGCTGGAGAGAGAAATCTCAGTTTTTCTGAGAAAGTCCTAAATGGGTAATTTTCTGTAATTCTGGAAATTGTGGGTAAAATTATCAGTCTAATTTTTACTAATGAATTTTACAGTTACTGTGGTCAAAATCCAAATCTGGATTTGAGGATTTTTTTGAATAATTTCTTAGGCCATCTCATTTACGAGATGAGCTATCAATGCTTTTGGGGGTTTTGTCCTTTGAATGTTTACCCAGTGAAAAATATTGTGTCCATGTGTGTTGATGTGATGAATGTGTTTTTACTGCACTATTGATCTATTTATGTTTATGTGCAAATTTTTAAAGTTTATGCTAATGTTGAAAATTCAACATGAGCTTTGTGTGATTTACTTGATATATTGTGCATTCGATTTACTTGTTGAATATGTTGTTAGATTAACTGCTTCTAGTTTAATTAATTAACTCCTAAGCTTTTTTTGCCAAAGCAACCATCCTTGGGGTCTACCTCCATTGTCTTTGTGTAGGAGTTGGTTTAAATAGAGGAGTCGAGTGTTGTGGTGACAGTTTCACCCGATGTTGGCACATATTTTGTTCCGCATGGTAGGAAGAGGTTTAAGGGAAAGAGATGGGATTTATTCAACTTTTGTTTTGATATGACTGAACAACTAATAGATAGGGTGCTAAAAGGAAAAGCAAATATCCCATAGGACCACAAGTTGGGTTAAAAGTGACTAAGGAAAGCAGATGAAGCACCTTGTAAAGGAATTTATGGTCTAGATCTAAGACGCGATGAGATCGAAGGAGGACAGGGAATCCGCTGAGTGAAAGTGCTCAATTTACAACAGTGATGGATATTGGCGAAATGATCGTGGGAGCATGTTAAACTTTTAAAGGTTGGAAGTGATTGACGGCGCTCGATCGGAGGAGATAAGATCAACGCTTGGAGTGCATTCCATGCTCCCAACTTGCAAGGAAGATGGAAAGGGAAAGTGGTAGCATAATTTTTACCGCTTGCCACATGGTGAGCGGAGAATCATTCCGTTGGATCAAAAGTGGCAATAAGAAACCACCCCCCTCGATCCCGAAACCATTTTTGGAATATCATATAAGGGAAGGTCACGTGGAATTAAAAGATTTTTAATATTGAGGGAGAATTAGTTTTTAGTTATATGACAGATGTAATAAGACAGTTACAAGAAATCTATTTTTAGACAATAGGTAGTTAGGTATTAGCTAAAGGAGATTTTTGATGCATAGAAGCATGTTTTTCAATGCAATTTGGGTTGGAACCCATAAGAGTGAGGCTCATTTTGTATTAATCCTTTTCAAGTTCAATAAAAAATTTGCAGATCCAAGCAAGAACTTTTCCAAGCAAAGATTCTCGTGTTGTTTTTTTACAGTTTGTATTTTCTTTTTCTCTTGTGCATGTTATTCTTGTTATCTATTTCCATTGTGTTATCTTTACATGCTTGAATGAGATTGTGTTGAATTGGAATTCATACTCATATGCTCTGGTTCATAGGATTCAAGTATTCACAAACATATTTTCTCTAAAGTTAATATTGGATTCATCTTTATTTGGTGCCGCATATTAATGAACTGTTCATCTTTCTTCTATAATCACTAGCAATCAAGAACTTGACTGTGAAAGAATAGTTATCCTACCTCTGTGGAAAAAATTGTATTGTAAAAGCCTTGTTTATCTTTAAAAACTCATGATTTTGACTCCATGCCCAATGGTATCCTCTTGTTTCATCCATTTCCATTATTGATTCATTTTATGTAAAATATCTCTGACCATTGTATTTATTTGTTGAGAAAGCCCTCTCTAGTAGAAAAAAATCCAACTTTCTTCCTAAAGATTGGCTTGAAAGGTTACCTTGGAACTATCCTTCCACAACCAAATGGTAAATTATGAGTGATAACGTCTTGGCGTCATTGTCGGGGAACGAGAGTTCAAATTTTCCCTGGGTAGAACGACATTTTGAAGACAATCAAATTTTTGTGGGAAAACAGGAGTTCTGATATTTAAGTTGGTTGTATTTTTCCCTGGCGACTTCAAGTTTGAAAATCAAGAAAATGGGACTCCAAAGACGAAATCCTGGCTTTCAAAAGAATTCATACAAGAGGTAACCCTAATCCTGAACCTTTACAAACTGTGGAAGATCTAGAAAAGATTCTTAGGAAAAGCAAAGGGAAAGATCAAGAAGGTACATCTCAGTTAGAAATATCTTTTTCTTTATCTCAAGAAGAGATTTTAAGTCTTCAAGGTCTTGATTTTGATATAAAGTTTGAACAATCTCTTTTCAAATCAAAGTCTGAAACAGATTTAAAGAAAAATGTTACAGATGAAAATAGATTTCAGTAGACCTTGATAGGTTTATAGCTCAAATAATTACGGCTCATCATCATGTTGATAGGTTTAATGATTTCATTGATCTTGAAGAAGTAAACCTTGATGATGTTAAGATGAGATTGTTTGCCCAAAGTTTATATGGGGAGGCTAAGAAATGGTTTAAAGATCTCCCTGCAAGATCTATTCCTACCTTTGAAGAATTTGAAACTCGTTTTCTTAATAGATGAGAAAATAAAAAGAGTCCTTTGCAAATTTTCACACAATATAATAATTTGAAAAGGGGGAATTTTGAATATGTACATGAATTTTCTAGCAGGTTTATGAGGGTTTAAACTTTATAATTCAATTCCTGTTGATATAAAACCCTTTATAGGAGTTGCTAAGCTACATTATGCTTATGCATTTGAAAGTGTTTTTTCCTTGTTGTTAAGAGAATGTAAATCAGCCTCCCTACCTACTATGTTGAAAGATGCATTGGAAGTAGAAGCAAATTTAATGGCATCTAGTAAAATAAGACAAATGGATAAGACATATAAGAGAAAAAATAGAGAAGAAAACCAAGCTTCAACTTCCTCTTCAACATATGCAAATTTTGATGTTATGATGAGAACTATGGAGAGACTTATGGATAGACTGGCTCTAGATAGCAGACCTCATAACAGAGATCAACAAGAACCACAAATTAGAAATCCTAATTTTAGGAGAGTTGCTCCTCCACAGATAAGACAAAGAGATCAAAGAAATCAGAGAAAAGTAGAAAATCAGCAGGTGAGGCCTCATTGCCCAGATAATTTTGTTGATGAAGAAGAAGAAATTGATCCTTTGGATAATGTAATACATCACTTTTATATTGTTGATCCTGAGGTATATTTGACAAAAGAAGAGCACAACATGTTTTATCAAGAAGAAGACTGTAATACTTTTGAATTGGAAAGAAAACAATATCATGCAGGATATCATAATGTTGCAAATGACCTTCAGAGAAAACTGAACTTGAGAAATAGGGATGTAATTGTAAATAAAGGAATATTTATCCTAATAATCCCTCCAGTAGTCAACAGAATAAAGAAAAACAAAAAGAAGATGTTGTGAAGAAAGCCCTAGAAAATAAAAAAGAAACATTCAAAAAATTACAAAATAAAATTTCTAAAATCAAAATTTCCATCCCCTTTGTTGAAGAATAATGAATACATAGAGAATATTGCTAAGATGGTCAAAACTGAGGGAGAATACCAACATGATACATTGGACTTGAATGATGATGCCCCAACCATTGTTCTTGGTCCTAGGATAGAAGATAGTAATGCAAAAGAAGTTCCACCTTTGTATGTAAGTCTAAATGTCCATGATATGATCCTTCACAATGTCATGCTTGATTCATGGGTTTCACATAACTTGATGCCAAAGGTTGTATTAGAAAGTTTGGGGTTGGAAATTATAAGACCATATAAAGACTTGTTTTCCTTTGATTCTAGAAAGGTTAAATGTTTGGGGTTGATTAAAAATTTGGTGGTTACTCTCACCCAAATTCCAGCTAAGAGTATCATCATGTATGTAGTTGTGGCAGATATTCCCCCAAAGTTTGATATGTTGTTGTCTAGGTCTTGGGATTCAAAGTTAAAGGGAACCTTGCAGATGGGTATGTCTCTTTCTACAATTGCACTTTTTGGAGAACAGAGAAAAAAGACTTGCATATGTGGTCAGTAGTCAAGATAAACTTGAAAATCACCCCATTTATGCAGTAGATATTGATTTAGGGTCTTCTATTTTCTATAATGATTTCCATTTTGAAGAAGAGCAACCAGTGTCAAATAAACAAAAAGAAAATGATTGTTTTGCTAAAAAACAAGAGGCCCTTGAACAAAAACAGAGAACCAAAGGAGTGTGGACAATGCATTTTGATGGATCAATAAATAAAGAGGGGGTTGGTGCAGGTGTTTGGATAATTTCTCCATATAGAGAATTCATGGCATACTCTTTTAAGTTGACTTTTGAATGTACAAACAATGTGGTTGAATATGAGGCTTTGATATTGGGATTGAATGTATTGAAGGATTTAAAAGCAAATAGAATTGATGTATATGGAGATTCTGAGTTGGTAATTAATCAAGTGAATGGTAGTTATCAGACTAAGCATCCAAGGATGAGAGCATACAGAAATGAAGTCTAGGATATGCTTGGAAATTTTGTTCAACAAACATAGAGTTATGGTGATCCCTATAATACACAATAAAATAGCAGATAATTTGCCTTCTACTACTGGAGCTTTCAAAATTCCTATATATTCAAACAAAAAAGAATGAAATTGAAGTTGTAAATAGGCCTTCTATTCCTGATAATATTGGCAAGTTTTTAAAGATGATTTACAATTTAAATTTTTTTTAGAAATGTTAGATGAATTTGCTAATACAGTTATTGATGGAGAAAGCCAAAATATGGAAGATGCTAAGGAAGATGAAGAATCCACATTTGAAAATGAAAAACAAGGAAAACTCAAAGGTATGATTGGTGGAAAGGATATTATCCAGCTCAAAAGTAATTTTATTCCAAAAGCACTAATACCTTTAGAGAAGTTATTTGACAAAAATGATGTAGCTAAGAATCCAAAGGTACAACCTCAAGAAGATGAAATTCAAGATCACAATATTGGGACAAAGGATCAGCCTAAGATAGTAAATCTCCAAAATCCTTGCCAACAGAAGAGAAGAGTAAATATGTTAAGTTGAAGAAGAATTTTTCTGATGTTTTTGCATGGAGTTATGAAGATCTGAAATAATATGATACATCCATCATTTAACACACAATTCCAATAAAACCAGGTGAGAAACATTTCAAGCATAAACTCAGAAGGATAAATCATGTGTTACTTCCACTAATTGAAAAACAAGTTAAGAAGTTGTTCAATGCTAAGATTATTGCTACACTCGTATTTTCAAAATGGATAGCAAATTTAGTCCATGTCAGGAAGGAAAATGGCAAGATAAGGTTGTGCGTTGATTTCATAAATTTGAATAAAGTATCTCTGAAAGATAATTATCCTTTGCATAAGATGGACCATATTTTACAGAAAGTTGTGGGAGCATAAAGAATATCTATAATGGATTAGTTTTCAAGATACAATCAGATATAGGTACACCCAGAAGATCGAGAGAAAACAACATTTACAACACCTTGGGGAACTTTTATGTATGCAAAAATGTCATTTGGGTTGATGAATCCAGGAGAAACATTTCAAAGAGCAATGGATATTGCATTTATAGAAGAAAATGATAAATTTGTAGTGGTATTTATGGATGATATCATAGTTTATTCAAAATCCAATAGAGATCATATCAAACATATTGAAAAAGTGTTCTTGAAGTGTATAAAGTTTGGTATATCTTTGAATCCTAAGAAATCAAATTTTTCCATGCAAGAAGGTAAATTGTTGGGCCACATAATATTAAAAGATGGAATTAAAATTGATCCTAACAGAGCGAAATCTATTCAGAAGGTGGAAATACCAAGGAACAAAAGAGAGATTCAGTGTTTTATTGGGCAGGTAATTTTTTTAAGAAGGTTTATTCCAAGTTTTGTAGAGATTTTGAGAAATGTGACACATATGTCTAGAAAAGGGAATGATATTAAGTGGACTTTGGAAGCTAAGAAATCCTTTAATGATATCAAGAAAGTGTTGACAGAGGCACCTGTTTTAATTATCCCAGATTTTTCAAAATATTTTATCATCTTTCTTTTGCTTCTGAGCATACCATAGTTGGGGTTTTATTACAAAAGAATCAGCAAAATGCAGAACAACCTATTGCATTTTTTAGTAAGATTTTAAGAGATGCGGATTTAAAGTATGATATCATAGAAAAACAAGCATATGCATTAATCAAGTCACTAAATCATTTCAGGGTTTATATTTTGCATTCACATATACTTGCTTATGTGCCAAATAATGTTATAAAGAATATTCTCACTCAACCAGATCTTGAAGGAAAAAGAGCTAAATGGGTTGCAATATTTTTGGAATATGACTTGGAGATTAATCCTACAAAGCTGATAAAAGGACAAGGATTGGTTAAGTTGATGACTGATTCAAACTGTAATTCTATGAAGATAAACTTTATTTTTGATATTTCAAGTGGACCAAGCTCATATTTACAGGTATTCAGAAATTTCTCATTATCCCCATGGTATAGTGACATTGTTTATGTTTTACAGAATCTGCAAGCACCTCCAGAACTAAGCAAAACAAGAGCCAGATCTATGAAACTGAAAGCAACAAAATTTTGTATTTTGAATCAGCATTTGTAGTGGAAGGACCCAGGGTGTATTTTGCTAAATTGTCTGCTTGAAAATGAAGCCTAACAAACAATGAAATAATTTCATAATGGAATGTGTGGAGGTCACCATTCATGGAAAGTAACAGTCAACAAGATTTTAAGAGCAAGCTTTTATTGGCCTAGTATTTTTTCTGATGTTTATAAAGAACTTGCATAATGTCATGAATGTCAAATCTTTGATGGAAAAATGAAACTTATACATTTTCCTTTGAATCCAAGTGGAAGGACCTTTTTAGCAACAAGGATTAGATTCTATTGGAGAAATTAATCTTAACTCTTTTGGTCAACACAAATGGATTCTGACTGCCACAGACTATTTTACAAAATGGATTGAGCTATACCCACCAGGAGAGCCACAGATGCTGCCATAATTAATTTTCTTGAAAATAATATTCTCTCTAGGTTTTGATGTCCTAGGAGGATAGTAACAGATAATGCATAGGGTTTTAAGTCCAAGAAATTGATCAGCTTCTGTCATAAGTATCATATAAATTTGAATCATTAAACTGCATATTTGCCTCAGGGAAATGGGTTGGTTGAATCTTCAAATAAGAGTTTGGTTAGAATCATTAAGAAATTGTTGGAGGGAAATAAAAGAGCATGGCATACCAAACTTAAATATGCATTATGGGCAGACAAGATAAGTACAAAAAGGGCTATTGGCATGTCACCATTTCAGCTGGTTTATGGATCAGAGGTCATTTTTCCAGTTTCTTTGGGTCTACCAGTCATGAAATTATTGCAGGAATAGGATGAAGAACCAAACCACATGCATAGAAGAATCAATCAGTTGATAGAACTCCATCATATGAGAGAAAGGGAATATGAAAGGGTCCAAGTACATCAAAAAAATATGAAGAAAACTTTTGACAGGTAAATCAAAGAAGGGGATTTCCAACTAAATGATTTAGTTTTAAAATGGGATGCTAAGAAGGAAGATATACATTGAAAATTCAATCACTTGTGGAAAGGTACCTATATTGTTGTTGCATATCGAGGAGATAATAGCTTTATTTTGTAAGATTAGAATGGGGTTGATATTGGAGGAGGTCCTGTGAATGGAAGATTCCTCAAGCACTATCTTTCTTGAAAACATAAGAAAAATTGTACATTAGTCATATATATTTTATTGTTTGAAATTGAGTATGAATGACAGGTTGAAGGATTTTAAGCCCGAAGTTGAAGGCCCTAAGATTTGAAGGTTGTCATTTTTCTAAATTTTATGTATAGAGAAAAAGAAAAAAGAAAAAATTAGTTTGCAAGTGCAGTTTGTTTTTGAATTTACAGCTTGAACAGAGAATGCATGTTATTGGCACTGATCTACGAGTCCTTTTCTATTTCACTGGGAGGATAATATCCCAGTTGGAGCCAGTTGTTAGCACAGATTTTGTTCTACGTGGTTAGAAGAGGTTTAAGGGAAAGATATGGGATTTATTTCAAATTTTGTTTTGATATGACCAAACAGTTAACAAATAGGATGCTAAAAGGAAAATCAAATGTCCCATAAGACTGCAAGTTGGGTTAAAAGTGACTAAGGTAAGCGGATGAAGCGCCTTGTAGCACCTTGTAAAGGAATTGACGATCTCAATCTAAGACGCGATGAGACTGACAACGAACAGGGAATCCGCTGCATGAAAGTGATCGATTTTTAACATTGATGGATATTGGAGAAATGACCGTTGGAGCATGTTAAAGGTCGAAAGTGATCGACGGTGCTCGATCAAAGGAGATCAGATCGACGACTCTAGTGCATTATGCGCTCCCAACTTGCAAGGAAGATGGAAAGGGAAATAGGTATAGGAATGTTTACCGCTTTTCACACGGTGAGCGAAAAATCATTCCATTGGATGAAAAGTGGTAACAAGAAACCACCCCTCGCGATCCTGAAACTATTTTCGGAATATTATATAAGGGAAGGTCACATGGAATTAAAATATTTTATAATATTTAGGGAGAATTAGTTTTGAGTTATATGACAGATGTAATAAGACAGTTACATGAATCCTATTTTTAGAAAATAGGTAGTTAGGTATCAGTCTTTGTTTCCACATTCCATACCAGGAAGATAACAACCCCAAATTGGAAGATGTCAACCCTCAATGCCTTCATTGAGTCTCTCACAACAGAGCATGACAAGCTTGTGCAGATGGGGATCATCAGATCCTCAAAAGATCAAGCACTGTTTGCTGGAGGGCCCAAAGCCACAAATGGTAAGGGAAAGAAAAAGAATCAAATGACTAAGTTTGATGCTCCCAAGTCAAAGGAGAAGAACCAGCAGCAAGATGAGCATTCCGGATCAAAGAAGAACAAGAACAAAGGGAACCAAGGCAAAGAAAAGATCAAGTGTTCCTATTGTGGGAAGGGATTTCACCCTGAACATTCCTGCATGAAGAAAAAGCTTGATGAAATGATTCTTCTCAAGAGGAACAATATCAATCTTCCTGAGAGTGTTAGGAAGAGAGATAATCATGATCGGGACATTCAGCTAGAAAGAGGACATGCCCTCATGGAAACTGTTTCAAAGCCTAAATCTCTCCTCATAGACTCTGGTGCTTCGAACCATATGGTGGCAAGCAAAGAATATTTTGCATTCCTGGACTCCGACAGCAGCATTCCCATCCACATGGGAGATGATTCTCAAATCATTTCGAAAGGCAAAGCTACTGTAAAACTTGAAAATGACATCTTCTTTGATGTTCTGTATGTACCCTCCTTGGCCTCCAATCTGTTGAGTGTATATCAAATGACACACACAGGAGTGCCCAAGAGAGTTACTTTCATCCCAAATGGTGTTGATATATTAGAGATTGCATCTAGGAAACTCATTGCAATAGGTCTAGCGAACCATCATGCTAAGACCTATGAGTTTTCCAAGTTTTTACCGGATGCAAAGCCCACCACTCTTCTGACTCATGGGAATGAGGTCAGTAGGTTGTGCCATGAAAGATTTGGACATTTGAACTTTAAGTACTTGCAACAAATTCAAAAACATTCCATGGTGGAATGTCTCCCAACCACCAAAACCTCCAGTGGAATTTGCAAAGGTTGCAATGTCGGCAAACAGCCTGAGCACAAATTTGATCGTGGAAAGGCAAGCCATGCAACAAGTATTTTGGGGCTGATCCACTCTGACATCAGCGGACCCATGCCTACAACCTCCATGATTGGTTCAAGGTATGTGCTCACCTTTATTGATGACTTCTCCAGATTCACTTGGGTTTTCTTCCTAAAGAAACAATTTGAGGTTCTTGAAAGATTCACCGAGTTCAAAGCATCTGTTGAGAATGCCTCTGGGAGGAAGATAAAGTCTCTCAGATCTGATAATGGAAGAGAGTATATCAAGTCTAAGTTGCTGCAAATATGTGCTAAATATGGGATCCAAATCCGGCACTCCATTCCCTACACACCCCAGCAAAATGGCGTAGCGGAAAGGAAAAAACAGGCCCTCAAAGAGATGACTACCTGCATGCTGGAAGCCAAAGGTTTGGCTGCAAATCTTTGGGCTGAGGCAATGAATGTTGTTGCCTACATTCAGAGCAAGGTACCTCACTCTTCCGTGAAAGGAAAAACTCCTTTTGAAGCATACTTTGGGCACAAACCAGATGTGTCCAATTTCAGAGTTTTTGGGTCCACTGCTTGGGCTCGAATTCTACTTGACAAGAGGAAGTCTTTGCAATCGCAGAGCATTGAGTGTTTGTTCATTGGGTATCTAGAGGAATCAAAGGGATACAAGCTTCTGAATATCATAACCAAACAAATATTCATTGAGAGAAGTGTCCGCTTTGAAGAACCTCTCCAAGATGTAGAACTAGTCCAGGAAGAAACTATTGAAATTCCCTCTTGTCCTGATGATCATTCTGATGACAAAAATGGAAGTGAAGGCTCTGATATTTCAGATCTTATGTCTGATATCAGTGAACATAATATATCAGGTTCTGAATCGGATTCAAATCATCCCACTCATCTCCAAAAATGGGCCAAAAAGACGCTCTTCCCTCGAGACAAATATTGGAAATCCTGTTGATCCAAGAAGAACCCGGTCAGATTTTCAAATAACAAGTATTGCTCTTTCTTGTCATGATTCCTTGTTGTCCGAGACCTATTATATGTTGATTGGGTCTGATCCCAAGTCCTACTACCATGCTCGAAAAGATCTGAGATGGCAAGTTGCAATGGATGAAGAGTTCAACTCTCTCCGGAAAAATGCAACTTGGGAGCTAGTTCCCTTCCACCTGGGAGGAAACTTGTTCAATGCAAGTGGGTATATCGGACAAAGGTTGCTGCAGATGGCTCAACTTGCAAGTACAAAGCATGGCTGGTTGCAAAAGGGTTCTCCCAAGTCCAAGGAGTGGACTATCATGAGACCTTTGCACCGGTGGCAAAGATGGATTCCATAAGGCTAGTTTTGGCCATTGCCACATCCAAGAACTGGGAGGTGCATCACATGGATGTCAAGAGTGTTTTTCTTCATGGAGAACTGCAAGAAGAGATATACATGAAGCAGCTTGAAGGCTATACATCAGATCCTTCCTTGGTTTGTAAGTTGCAGAAATCTTTATATGGGTTGAAACAGGCCCCAAGATCTTCGTATGCCAAAATGGATGTCTTTCTGCTCTCACAGAAATTCCAGAGATGAAAATCTAATCCAAATGTATATTTGCAGCAGTATGAAGGTAATATTTTGATCATAGTATTGTATGTGGATGATTTTTTGATAACAGGAAGCACACTTGCTTCGATTGCCTTTTATAAAAACTGCTCTTCATGATGCTTTTGAAATGAGTGATTTGGGGCTGCTGAGACAGTTTCTCGGGCTTGAAATCACTCCAAACTATGATGGGATAATGGTGACTCAGTAAAAATATGTTTCATACCTGTTAATTAAGTTTAACATGGCTGATTGTAAGGCTGCCCCATTTCCTTTCCTCTCGGGAATCAGTCTTGAAGAGGGAAAATCCACTCCACCCATGGAGTCAACTATTTACCGCCAGTTGATCGGAATCTTGCTATACTTGACACATTCAAGGTCTGACATTTGTTATGCCCTGAATGTTGTATCAAGATATATGCAGCAGCCTCATGAGCTCCATTGGAAGGCAGCCAAGAGGATCCTTCAATACATTCAGGGCACTAGATCTTATAGCATTCACTATGCTGCAAATTCTGAGTTAGAGTTGGTCGGTTTTACAGATTCAGATTGGGTGGGGGATACCATAGATCGAAATTCCACTTCTGGGTATGTGTTTATGTTTGGTGGTGGCCCCATTTGCTGGTCCAGCAAAAAGCAAGTTGTCATTGCACTTTCTTCAGCAGAGGCCGAGTACAGGGGAGCAGTAAATGCTTGCATCCAGGCAGTTTGGCTACAAGACATTTTGTCAGAGTTTGAGATTGGTAGTGCTTTATCCACATTAATATTTTGTGACAACCAAAGTGTTATTAAGATCTCAACAAATCCAGTTCAGCGACAGAGGACCAAACATGTTGAGATCCACATGCACTACATCAAGGAGCTGGTGCATGTCAGGACAATTGTTCTGCAATACTGCCCTACAGATGAGCAGATTGTAGATATTTTCACCAAGAATTTTACTGAGAAAAAGTTCACTTACCTCCATTCACTATTGGGGGTGAGTTCATCAGGGTGAAGGCAATTACTTCTTTAGTGTTCAGCTTGAGGGGGGGTTTTGTTCCCACTGGGTTTTCCCCTTTTCCTCACGTAGCATTTATTTGAGCATTTTAGAGTTACTTTTTGTACAGGGTGACCTATGGCCTTTGTTGTCGGGGCCCTAACATTTGTTTTTTTTACTCCTCCATGAGTATAGCTTAAGGGGGGGTGTTGGAGTCATTATCCAACCCACACATCTTTATTTGCTCAAATTGGCCTAATTGTCTACTTATCCTAAGTTATTGACTTGAATTACTGACATCAAATCGACCTTCTCCTTCAATTAGGAAGGCTAACTAAGCCTCCTCCTTCAATCAAGGAGCAATTCCAGGATGGTCTGCATGGCCTAAGCACCCCAATTCAGTTAACTAATGGTTATTCCACCTACTTTCAATTAAACTACAGCTGCATGGGCGCCCCCATCACTATTTTGTCTATTTTTGGTAACTTCCAATTAATTGGGGTGATTTAAGGCACCTCCAACTACTTTTGGTGACTCAGTTCAATTCAGTTCACTTGATCTCACCTAATTGAAGTCAGATATGTGCCTCCACCTACTGATTGACATGCAGTTGAGTTCTATTCAGTTATACTCGATCATTACTGCCTCTGATTCAATTAGAGTCAATTATGGTTGTGATTAGTGGTTAACTGATGTGTTTAGTGTGGCTAACTGATAGCTAAGCCACTCTCATGTTATACAATTCGAATGACCTGCTCGAGATTCGAATTGTCTTGTTACTCATGCAAGTTTATCACATTGTATCTCTACTTTTGATTATTGAATACATTCTTACAGCTGCAACTCCTAATTGACACTCGGGGGAAAATCCCCTCCTGGTAAAAAGGGAAACAAGCTGCGAAAGATATAAAAAATGACTTTGCATGGCTAGACATGAGACAAGCTCGGGCTATATGGCTGAAACGCAATGTCAACGAAGCTGGCATAAAGCTCAATAAGGTAGGCAAAGCTCATGATAATACATTCACAACTTGACATGAGGGAGTCCTGAGGGAAATAGGCCAACAAAAGATCAAGAGGAGTATGAGGCTCTTGCGAAATGTCATGGCAGTACTATACAACGGACTCCCACACCCTAAAGGAGAAAACGTCAGCATGGGAACCAAATGAAAATAAGGCGCTAACTAGGGTACCCATGTAAGGTGAAGCTCTACCACTCAAATCATGCCACTTCTAAAACAGCAAGAAGGTTCCGTGACATAATAGAGTGGGTTCGTACCTAAGGTCATGATGAAATGGTCATAAGGTCATGCAAAATGCAAACGGTGATGAAACCTAACCTATATGCCAGTTTAGACATGATACCTGAGATCGGCACGAACGGGTCAATCCAACAGCTGAAACGGCACTGAAAAAGGTCATCTACATCATGAATTATGTCAAAAACGGTCCAAAATGGTTAGAAATTGTCGAAACTATAGGAAAGGGGGTAAAAATTTTCAAATATTTGAAAATTTTCTATAAATAGTAAACAATTCAAAATATTATAAAACATTTGAAACTTTTACCCATTTGAGCTCAGATTTTCAACAGCGAATTCCAGAAGATCCAGCCGACGGAATCCACCACCGTTTCTTCCAGGTATTTACCCATGCTCTTCTCTTTCATTTTGATGCAATTTTTATCAAATTCCATGGTCAATTCAGTTTTCTAGGCCAAACTAAAATGGGCGTTGCAGCCCACGCAGAAATCGAGGGTTTTTCCGCGTATAGGGCTGGATATACGTGGAAAATGCGCTCAAAATCGCGTACATACGCGATTGTTTTGAAAATAGTCACGTATGAGGCCGCGCATAAGGTTTTTTCAATAATTTAATGGGCAAATTTGCAATTTCTTGTGCAGGATGGTCCTAGAGTGGAGAGAACGTGAACATGGTGAGGTAGAGGAGGCAGTAAGAGCCAATCTAATGGCTCAACAAGCTCTACGTGCATGCGGACTCTATAAGTTTTGGTGTCTTGGTGGCTTGAGAGCCAAACCAAGACTATTGCAAATGCTGGTGGATTATTGGAATCCAGATTCTGAGTCCTTCCAGATAGATGGGATGTCCCTCACTATAGAGGTGGAGGACATATACTTCATTACTGGGCTTTCTCGACGAGGGGAAGTGGTGAACCTTCGATCTCGTGGTGGGCCAAGAGGTGGCCTGACTATCGATGAGTACATTGCGGTGTACTGCTATCCAGACACAGAGAAGGTGGAGAGTCAGGTCCCTACCAACGCTATAGAGGTGCTGGGCCTAAAGGCCATACTATTGACATTGGGCAGGATAGCAAGCTTGGTATCACTCCACCAGGCCTCATGGCCTCTGATGTTCTATGCAGTGGAGTGCATGAGACCCACGATTTATGACTGGAGCACTACACTACTAAGCAACATGAAACATCAGCTCAGTGAGTGTAAGGCAAGCAGAGTGTGGAACTTCGGGTTTAGCAGTATATTGAGCACGTTTTTCTTCGAGCGTGTTCCAGGATTGAGCCCCAGAGTGGACGTTCCTTTTCACGGGGTTTGAGATCCGGCCCAACAGGGTTGGTCAAATGCAATGCGCAGACTGGGGGGAGGTAGGGTGGCCAACCCCTATCCAGCTGACTTCTTTCTGTGGTGGCGACGACAGATAGTTTCCATCGATGACTACCCCTATGCAGGGATAGATTTCCGAGGGGGACCCGGACATGCAGCTACCACCAGGATCGGCATATGGTGATATAGGTAACGAATCTCGACCCTCTCCTTTTTCTTAAAAAAATTTTGAGTTATTTAATTTTTTTGTGTTTTCTGATTATATGGAATCAAAAGACATATTTTTGCATGACAATACATAATGACATCTACCATTTGTGTGCAGATGTGGGACCATGGCATCCAGAAGGCTTCCCTCGTCACAGACGGAGGGGAAGAGGAGATGATATCATGGGTGTGGATGTGGAGCGGACGCTCCAGAGAATTCATACCAATTTTGTGAGGTTGACACACAGGGTTCCCATGGCACAAGTCGAGGACTTGCCTGAGGCTATGCAGCGCCAGGTGGTGGGTGTACCACAAACATGGGGGTGATTGTTTCGACGGCTAGCTAGAGCCGTAGTGACCTTCCATGATCACAACCCTCCTCCTCCACCACAGGATTAGATACCTAGGAGTGTATACATTTTGTACTACCGTGTATTATATGTTGGTGGCTCGAGAGCCCCAATTTTGTATCATGACACTATGTATTATCACATTTTGGATGTTATATAAAATGTTTTATGGTGATCAGTTTATTTATTTACATGTGTAAAAATTGTGTTTGTGATTAATTTACTGTGAATGAAACAAATGCCAATCTAACACATAGTTAGCATATGAGTCAGCAACTTGATTATTAATTCTTGGAATGTGTATGTATGTTATATTGTCAAATTGTCATTCTAACAATCTCACACGTAAGAATCTTCTTAATAACCTCGGATCTCTAACATGGTACAAACCATTAAGCTGTGACACTACTAACTCTGAATCAAGACGTACCTCAAGAGAGAGAACGCCATGTGAAATGGCATCCCGTAGAAGCTCAATAACGGCACTATATTCGGCAACATTGTTGGAAGACGGCCGCAGACATACGCCTCCTAAAGACAGTACCTGACCCGTAGGAGTATAAATCACCCAAACAGCAGAGGCTGAGTGTTGAGTGTGACGGCTCGCACCATCCGCGAATCCTATGTACGTGGAAGATTCCATTGACATCTGCCAAAAGAAACGGAAACTAATCACAAACCCGATCACGATAAGAAAAAGACCTAACTATGCAAAACTGTACACTAATATACAATAACCAGCCTTGGCTGAAAATCATGCATAGTACTTCTTGAGATAGAGCCCATTCCTAGGCTCCGCCAAGGTCGTTCCCTCGTAATCCACTAACTCATAAGCACCCTTCTCTAACACACGTTTGACCACGTAAGGACCACGCCACATGGGATTAAACTTTCATGCCCCCAAGGGTTCTTTCGGTTGATCCCACAAAAGGACCAAGTCTCCCTCACTAAACCTCCTTCGATTCAAGGGATTGTAGTCAAGGGGCGCATCAACCACCTCGACCTCTATTGCAACGGTCTTCCCTCCCAAACGGACTTTAAGGGAAGGAAGGATGTTGTGCGGCCTAAACGATCTCCCATCGAACGCAGTTAACATGGTCGCTGATTTAGACAACTCAAGGGAACCTAGACCCTTCCAACATGATAAAGACATCCAAGAAGCGGCAACACCTTCGTCAATCACAGTGCGCTTGACGGTCATATTAAGACATTCTACGTGAATCAAAAGAGACACATAGTAGGGCAAGTGAGGCTGAAGTCCTGCGGTTTCAAATTTAATCACGGAGGAAGAATCATCATCATTCACACCAAGGGCAGAAATCAACTCCTTCCTTTGCGAAGGACAACTCTGAAGCACTTCCAATGCAGACATCGCACAAGGAGTATGACCCAAATCCTCGACAATTAAATAGTTCTGGGTGGCTCGAGCATTAGGATTGTGCCCCGAATGCTTAAGAACTCCCTTAGGAATGCGAGGTGCAACTTCAGGTTTATCCATAGGTTTCTTAATACGCAAAGGAGACCCTGGTGGATCAGGCTCTTTGCCTGGGCTGGGTTGTGACAAACCATAGTCCTTCGCACGGGTCACAACTTTCGCAGCACGTACCATGTTAATGCAACCATGACCACTACCCTCCGGTGGATCCTGATCACCACCAGACTGATAATGGAACCTCGAGTTCATATTTTGATTGTGCGGTAAAAGGTTAGTTAGCACAGCTGGGCCCTGTGCCAAGAATCTCGTGGCTTCATCGATACGAGGGCACAAGTAAGTGAGGTGATTGTCCTTACATAACTTGCAAGGGAACTTAACCTTACGTTTAGCTTGCTTGTCCCCACCAGCATTTCGGCCGTTCTTGTCATTACTATTAGCATTCTCATTCTTATTCCCACCCTTACGATTATTCTTACCCTTTTTTCTATTCCGTCCGGGCTGCTGGTTACCCTTCTGGTCCGACGATTGTACTGAAAGTACACTCACCGTTTGGGCGGGTTGAGACAAAGCCATAGCTTGTCCCGAAGCAGACTGGTTGATTGACAATTGACTAACTTGTTTTGCAATTGAATTCGCAGGTTTCGCACTTGCACAACCAACAATGCCATCGGCATGTGGTCCAGGTTTGACTTTGGGGTCGAAACTAGAACGTGGAGCATTGAGAATAATCTCATATAACAAACCGGACTGAGCATAAATCAAGTCCAGTTCCTGCGCCCTAAAAATCGCTTGTTCCTCATTCTGCACTCCGTATGTAGAAACATCTTTCACTATATATGGCAATAACAACTTAAGGAACCATTCGAGTAGGAACTTTGGCGGTATAAAGGCTTTAATTAACCTCTTTCGTCTACGCCACTCTTGGATATGATCTGAGATATGTGTGTTTTTAACCTGCCGAAATGTCGACAAGAGTTCAGTACAAACATCGTAACGTACTGGTAGCTGGAAGTGGTTAAGAAAAGTCATCGCTAGGTCATCGAACAAAGCGAATGCCCCCCTAGGTAGCTCTATATACCATTTCGCGGCAGGCCCTGTAAGGGTGCGTTGAAATAGCCTTAAACGGATGGAGTCCTGGTGTAAGGAATTCGAAGAGCACCATAGGTGAAAGGTTGCAACGTGTTCACTCAGAACCTCTCTCGGTTTGCCCTCGAACTTAGGTATGTCCGAGGGAAGCTTAGTAGGGACAGCTGGCCAAGTCGGGTCATGAGCTACAGGATCGTTCGTCAATCTCGACAAGTCAGGAAGATTTAGTGTCGCGAGGAAAGGGAGCCTAGGATGATGAGGTCGATGGACCGCTCCCTGATTCATATAGGTCTGATTACCACCATGGCCTTGGCCATAGTGCCCTCCTCCTATTTGACCCGTATAGGGTGGCATGGAAGCACCATAGTGTGGTGGACCTTGACTAGTAGGAGCTACAAAGCCGTAGTTAGGAGAGTAAGCAGGTTGTTGATACCTGCCGCCATAAGGTGAAGAACCCTGTCCATACTGTGTCCCATAATAGGGCCCATAAGTCATCGCATCAGATGTCCCATGAGACACTCCGTAAATAGGAACATACGCTCCGGAAGTAGGAATATACATTCCGGAAGTAGGAATGTGACCTCTAGAAGTATGAGCATGACCTCCCAAAAAAACGGGCGGTACATGAAGCTGAGACACAACCGGTCTAGTAACCGCAGTACGGACATAACTCGTAGCAACGTTTCGGCCCGAAGGACCACGTGAATGAGGTGGAGGGTGAAAATTTGAAGAACAAGGGACAGAGGACGAAGGGATCTGTGTGATTAAGTACATACTATTCCCTATAGTCACTCATCTCGGATCTGGTATCCTAATAGGATCACTAACCCTAGACCTAGGAGGAATATGTGATGTAATTTCCACCACCAAGATGGAAGATGCAATGTGACTAGTGCTCCCAAACCTCTCCGCATTGTAAGGAATGAGAGTGCTCCCAGGCATAGTGTTAGGCTCGAACTCCGATTCGACATGAAATGCCAAATCATGTGTGGGAAAATCAGACATACCATAACTACCATAACTAGTGCTAGCGGGTTCAAAATGAGTCTTGGCATCCTCCGGCATTCCATACCGGTAATGCGTCAATGGGGAATCAACCCTAGAGTGAGTAGGTCTATCATGAAAAGTTTCTATCTTAGAAATCACAGGACCTAACTCAGCCAAGTCGGGTGAATGATCGTAAGTAGGAGTAAACTCCCCATCGTCTACACGAATGGGAGAAGGTGGTTCAGGAATGCTTTCCATATAGTCTCCCATGGTGTGTGAATCAATGTGCGAAATAATCCGCCTGGACTGTCTAGGTCTCTCTCCCAAAGGAGGAGGAGATGTAGAAGGCGGAAGTCCTGCTAAACGACGAGAACGACGAGGAGCCGCACCTGAATCCACAATGACTCAAAAAATAGAAAAGCCTCTCTATTTACGCAAACCCTAGGCAAGCTATCGTGCACAGAGCAATCACCAATAAAATCTAAATCCAAATGCAAGCAATCAAGGGCAGGATAAATGAGCTCTCGAATGAAGCAGGTATGTCTCGTCTAGGAGAGACTTG